>JAJJWW010005109.1:0-40072 GCA_023531295.1 Papaver armeniacum
TTCTTCTTCTTTTCCTCCGTGCGACTCCAAAGTAGCTATAAAACTCAAAACAAGCATAAAATACATAATTTACAAGAAAAATAGCAAAGAAAGCATAAACAATAGATAGTAAATAGGATGTATTCTACACCCTATCATTTAGCAGATGGAATATGCATCATCGGAGCAGTTTCTGAAGGTAAGGATGGTTGGATGGAATGATTTGGTGCTTGTAGTTGCTGATAAGATGAACCATAACTTCGTTCTTGTGGATCAACAACGATTGTTGATCCCCTTTTACCTTGGTTACCATAATAAGAATTATATGGTCTAGCAGCTTTATAAATTTTTTTATAATGAGCTTGACGTGGAGTTGCTTGTATGGAAGTACTTAGCACACGCCTTTCAACTTTAAGAGCTTGTTGTATCGCTTCAACCATTGTAAACGCTGATTGTGTCATCCCTTGTTGAATTAAATTGTTCAAACCATCTATAAAACGTGCAACTAATTGTTCTTCAGTTTCTTTCAATTGGTTACGAGCAACTAAACCGTAGAACTCAGCTACATATTCTTCAACCAATCTAGCTCCTTGTCGACAGTTTTGAAGTTTGATAAACAGTTGTTGTTTATAATCTCTTGGAAAAAACTTGTCTCTTAATAAACCTCTCATGCGAGTCCAAGTACGTATAGGAGGTTTGTGATACTTACCTCGATCGTCACATAGTGTTTCCCACCAATCTGCAGCTCCACCTTTCAGTTTATAAGCTACCAGTTTCACTTTAGAAGATTCATGGACGTCCATGAAGCTAAAAAAGGATTCTACTTCATAAAACCAGTCCAATAATTCCTCAATTTGTAAACCACCATGAAAATTAGGTATATCAGCTTTTAACTTGTATTCTGGTAGATTTCCATAAGTATTTATATTATACTTTAATCTTTTTTCTTCCATCCACTTTTGTGATTCGAGTTCCTCAGCTTTGTCATCTTCATCACAATTGATAATCACATTAACAGGTTTTTTTGGAGTGTTAAGAAAACCTTCCACCGTCTCATTGTATTGAAGGATATGCGAAACATTGCCAGGAATAGAAGTATTCTGAACAAAAGAACCAGTTTTTGTTTCATCTTCTTTTGGTTCTCCTGATTTCTTTTCAGTATTGACGTCCTTACCGTCAGTCAAACCTGTTATACCTTCTTCATCTAATCATGTGTGTTTTAACAACTCGAGAAGGTAGTGTTTATGGGAGTTAAATTTGTTTAATAACTTCTCTGTCACAAAATTAGTTATCTTCTCTATCAAAGAATTAGTTAAATTCTCTGTCAAAGAGGTTTCTAATCTTTTGAAGATATTTGTTCCTAGGCCAGCAAGGTTTGCCTTGGTAAGAGGTTGATCTGCCATTGAAGTTGAAGAAAATATAGGGTTTTGAGTAGTTGCGGAAGCTGTATTAGGATCTGTTCCTAGATAATAATCTAAAAACGTTGTATCTGATACCAACTAGTGTAACACAGATAAGGAGATTGCAAACTAGTTGCTAGGGTTGTGAGGATAGTTTAAGTTCCGTCAGGAACTTAGTTAAAATCCGATTCTAGGATCAAGATTCTAAGGTAGTAAAATTGATAATAAGATGTGTCTCAAAACAAGAAGGCATAGCCTTTAAATAGGTTCACAAGAACTGACTAAACAGAAAATAAAAAGGAAATCTAATCAAACTAGGAAAGAAAAGAACTTGCAAAACAAGTAAACTTAAACAGACGTAAAGGATCAACTGTAATAGTTGATATGTACGTATGGGATCAACTGTTATAGTTGATACAATAATTAGGGATCAACATTCATTGTTGATACAGAGAAAGATGTACTACATCAGATTATTGCTTCTGCGGAGAGATTTAACATGGATGTTGCTGGTCCAACTTTCTGTAAGATAGTGAATGTTCCAAATGATTTGGCTGCAAGTTTAAAATTTGTTCTCAAGGCCACGTAAACTTGTCTGTGAGGCTGCAGTTTCAAATATACTCTATCTCCCACCTCAAAACTCCTTTCTACCCTTTTTTTTTATGAACATACAACTTCATCCTTTCCTGAGAACGATGAAGGGCATCTTTCAAGATATCAATAACAACATCTCTCTGTTGCAAGTACTCTTCAACAACAGGAACAGATGTGATGGCAGTAGATGGAAAAGCCAGGTGTGGTGGAGTATAGCCATAAAATGCTTTGAATGGACTCATCTTCAAACTAGTGTGGCAGTTAGTGTTGTTCCACCACTCAGCAAGTGGTAGCCATTGATGCCATTTATTGGGTTGAGGACCACATATACATCTCAGGTTGCTCTCTAAGAAAGAATTTACTCTTCCAGTTTGGCCATTAGTTTGTGGATGGTAAGTTGTACTTAAATTCAGTTTTTTGCCCATTGCTTTGAACAGATCCTGTCAAAAATTGCTTGTGATTATCTTGTCTCTGTCAGAGACAATTGAAGCAGGTGAATCATGGAGCTTGAAGACATGAGTGATAAGTTCTCTAGCCACAGAAGATGCATTATAAGGGTGATGTAGTCCAATGAAATGGCTATACTTGGTCAATGTGTCTACCGCACAACTAAAACTACAGATTTCCTTTCACTCATTGGTAGACCCTTTACAAATTCCATTGATATGTGCTGCCAAGCATGGTCTGGAATTGGTAATGGTTGAAGTAAACTAGCAGGAAAAGTGTGCTCACCTTTATTTCTTTGGAAAACATCACATGCAGAAACATATAGTAGTATGATGTCCTTCATCATTGCAGGCCAGAAGAAGTAAGGCTTGGCCCTGACATATGTTGCTTGCACCCCTGAGTGTCCCCATACAACTGAAGAGTGGACAAAATCCAAGATTTTTGTTTTGATGTTGGAGGTACTCCCCACATATATCCGTTTTTAGTATCTTAGAATGCCATCCTTGTAAGAATAATCTGGAACAATGTCAGGAGTGAATACAAGTTGAGAAATAAAGTTTTGTACCTTAACATCTTCAGTATAACTATCAACAATCTCTTTCAGCCCAAGCAGGTTTTGACAAGGAGATTGTGTTGTAGTCACCATTTTATGAGGCCTTCTAGAGAGAGCATTAGCCAGTTTATTCTCTGAACCCTTTTTGTAACTGATCTCATAATCAAATCCTATTAGCTTCATAAGCCAGTTTTGCTGTTAGATAGTAGAAATTCTCCGTTCTAAGAAGTATTTGTTACTTTGATGGTATGTTTTAATTATGAAGTGTTGGCCCTGTAAATAGTGTCTCCATCATGTTACTGCTTGCACAATGGATAGTAATTCCTTCTCATATGTAGATAAATCAGCAGCTCTTGGTCCAAGTGGTTTGCTATAAAAAGCAATAACTCTGCCTTTTTGCATGTGGACAACTCCAATCCCAAAGTCACAAGCATCAGTTTCAAGGATAAATTGCTTGTTGAAATCTGGAGTAAACATGGCTGTTTTAAGATTATTAAAAGCTTCAGTTGCATCAGATGACCAGAAATAAGTATTATTCTTCAAGAATTCAGTTAATGGCCTACTGATGAGTCCATAATCCTTAACAAATTTCCTGTAATATCTAGTGAGACCCAAAAAAATCCTCTCAATCCTTTAATTGTAGTAGGTATAGGCCACTCTATCATTGCAATAACCTTCTCAGGATCAGCCATAATGATGTGTCCTAAATACTCTAGTTCGGACTACCCAAAGCAACATTTAGAAAAATTTGCATAGAGATGATGTTGTGTTAATATCTTCAGAGTAGTTTTTAAGTGTATAATGTGTTCTCATCCAAGGAAGAGTTGTACACTTAGTGTTGAGTTGGGAAAATTTGTTCGTGTAATCAGTTTATTTGTTCCTTCCTTTCGGGACCGAGTCTCGGTATATCTACTTCTTGTAGAATCTTACATTCTTCTATTGACTCCCTAGTCCCTTCTAAAAAAAAATTTGATAAAGGAAACACTGGCACAAGTTTTCAGCGATACTGAACCCAATAATAGCCATCAAGTTGTAACTTATAAAATCCTGGCTTGATTGAGATATACCCATATTAATTGGGGTATACCTAATGAGACAAAACCCAAGACATTTAAAAGTAAAATAGGCCACCCCTTAACTATGTATTTTCAAAATGGCTAGTATACCCTTGTTTAATTAACACTAAAAATTCTGATTAGGTTAATTAATTGAGTTTAGATGAATTAATTAAGTAGATTAAAACTTATGAATTTAAGTTATGAAATTTTGTTTTTGATTGAACTCATGTGGGAAGATTTTTGATGAAAAAAATTTGTTTTGAGAATTTTTTTTGCAACGGAAACGAAAACATACTACCCAAACACTTATAAAAAAGGGATCGCAAAGCTGATGTATAAATCATACTCAAAATTAAAGTAGAAATCAACACTTTCAGTTCTGAAACTACGAAAAGTCGGCAGGGTCGACGAATGAAGACAGTGCCGACTAACTTTGGACGGCAAGGTCGACGAATGAAGAAAATGCCGACTAGCTTTGGTCGGCAAGGTCGATGAATGAAGAAGATGCCGACTTTATTATTTTTAACACACATGAGACTGTTGTAAATGTTTCACTAGTCGGCATCTTATTAATTTTTTACCTTGCCGGCTACCTTATAGTCGGCAAGGTCGACAAAAAATACCTTGCCAACTATAGGATTGTTGACATACAGAGAAAGGTGCTACAAATGCATGATTAGTCGACAAGGTATTAATTTCATAACCCGCCGACTAAACTATATTCAGCAAGGTATAAGGATGAATACCGTGCCGACCCTGTAAATGCTAATTTCAGAGTTGAAAAGTCGGCAAGGTCGACAAAAAAAATACCCTGCCGACTGATACTAGTCTGCAAGATCACCAAAAAAACACCCGGCCGACTTGTAAAAATGTGGGATCATACAGGATTTGAGATCGGGTATGATTTTGTACCCAATCTCAAACCGCGTATGAATTTGTACTCGGTTTGAGATCGGGTACAAAATCATACCCAATCTCAAATCCCGTAGCCATTTTTTTTGTTTTAGTTTTGTTTTGATTTTCGATTTCATCACAGATGAACCTCACAGGGTGAATTGGTTTTGAAAATTTTCAAAACCAAGTTTCAGTCGGCAGGGTATTGATAGCAAGGGTAATTTGGTCTTTTAACATCTTTCAGACACCCCTTAACACACTACCTTGGATGGGAACAAAATGGGTATACCCCAATTTAGCTAGGTATAAAATAACTTCACCAAAAATCTTTTATCGTTTGAGTTTAGTAGTAGTACCAAATGTCTGCGAGCGTGTATTCCTCCAGTTTTCATACAAACAGTAAGCCATCCATAAAGATGAATACTGGAGCTATACAGACACAGAAAAGACAATCTTATCTTATCTTATCTTATCTTATATACTAATATAAAGAAAAGAGGTAATTGTTTGGTGAAGCCTTATTTTGGTGAAGCCTTTTCACATGACAATAATACCCCCATTAACTAAGCTTTTAGTTAATATTTGTATATTTATAGGAACAAAACTAGTGACAAAACCCCTAGGTGAACAAACTAGTGATAAGAAAAAACCAGTCATATTATTTTTAATAAATAAAAACAATTTCATTAAAAAGTGACACAAAAACCCCAGGTCAAATAATAATGATCAAATTTAGTTTTTTTTTTACTTTTAAAAAACCCAACCGTACCCTTTTAGCTTTTCTTCTTCTTCTCCCACCACCATCACTACCAGCGGCAATAATAGATCTCTACACCAGCAGAAATGTAATGCTCCCCCGACCACACTACTGCGCCTCCGTATCTCACCACTACCACCACCCTCCTCCGCCTCCTTCAATTCCTTAACCACCAACACCATTAACACCACCACCCCCAACCAATAGCAGATCAAGTAGATGATGATGATGATGGTGATGCTGGTGTGTGTGTGTTTGAGCGCGGGATGAAGAGGATGGAGTTGCTGCTGTTAATCGATCTTAGGATTTCTGAAGTTAGGGTTTGTGGTAGATTGAGATGTAGATCGAGTTGGTGTTAGATTGAGAATTATTGGGTTGGTGTTTAATTAACTGCCTGAGTTAGTTTTGATTAAAAATCAAGAGTTAGGGTTTGTTCTGAATTTATATGATTCTATTGAATTCTAATTCTTGTTTTCATTTCTACTTGTTTATTACAGAGAAGAAATCTGAGGAATTTTGGTCTGATCTTATTTGATTGGTTCTTAGTTTCAAATCTGGAAATTGGAGAGAATATGGAGAAATTGAAATTGACAAGGTTTGTATTTAATTGACTAGATACATGGCTGAGATTTTGTTGCTTTTTAAGTTCTTCATTTTGGCATAAGAAAATTTGTTGCCAAGTCTTTTGATGAAATTTCTTAAGGTTACAAAATTCGGAGGAGTTCAGGTTTTATGTTAAGAATATGGCCAGTTTTAGACATCATGTAAAAGATCTTTTCTTTAGGGTTAGTGAATTGTAGAAAGAAATTAGGCACAATTGAAAGAATAAAAAGAGAGGTTGAAAGAGAAGTATGTATGTGATAAGATTGCTGATGGAAGTGAAGGAAATTGAAATTATGTATGTGATAAGATTGCTGAAGCGGGTGATGTAGAAAGTGGAGATTATGTGGAAGAGTCAGTCAATATGGATAAAATAAACATGGAAGACTTGGAATGTACTAAACCTGGCAGTACAAAGAGGATCAGTGTTTCTGCTGCAACAGACGCAGAAATGAATTTATTGAAGGAGAAAAATTGGGAGCGTGTACCAGAGAAAATTGGTTGAAAAGAGATGACGGATTAGACAGAAAAAGTTGTCTTTAAGCCTATGTGCTAGTAGAGATCGTGAAAACCTTAAGGAAGAGCTCAAGCTTAGAGGCGCTGCATCACTAGAAGAACCAACTGGTCGGTGTTTGGCAGAAAACATTCCAGTGTTTGCTGAGAGGTGTCTTTCCACTGAAGGTGAGCTCTAAGCTGAGGCTAATTATCAATATCAAAGCTCAATGAGTTCAATGCATGTACATGTTTTTGCTGGGAGTAAAATCTTGCATTCTTTATGTTCAGGTTCCATGGTGGCTAGTGGAATTGAAGTCGATCAATGAGGTACACTTTATGCATTTAGTATTTGTACACCTCTTTCCATATTGATGGATTTTGGAAGTGCTTGGCCTGCAAGGAAGCAAATTCGTTCACGTTCTGAAGCATTACAGTTTCAGGTATGTCTTTATTTTATTGCCAAATTATTTTCTAGCAAAGATTATTGCTGCCACTTGCAGGTTTTCATTCATGTGTGATCAGCCTTCTGTCAAATGATGTGTTCCTTCATACCGTTATTGTTACTTGCAAGTTGCATAAGATAATACTTTTTCTTCTTGATCTAATAATCAAATCACACTAAATTCAAGTTGTTTTATAATTATTTTCTTCGTATCACAGAGTAAAATTAGATGCACTTTCTTTGCCTAATATCAGAATCATTATATGCTTCAATTGCTTAAAAATGGCTGGTATGTAGGAATGGGCGGCCGAGCATTGTTCTGCACCATTTCGAGCTCCAGAGTTGTGGGATTGCCCTAGCCATACTTATATAGATGAGAGAACAGATATTTGGTCTCTTGGATGCACTTTGTATGCAATCATGTGAGTAATTTTCCTCATTTCTCTCATTACGTTGTCTATTCCTGCACTGATAGGTGTAGAATACACCGTATTTAATATCTAGTATTTATGCTTTCTTTGCGAGTTTTCTTGTAAATTATGTATCTTATGTGTGCTTTTGAGTTTATTAGGTGCAATGGAGTCATCGGAGCGAAAGACCCCGGTGGAACTCGTTCAAATATAAGATTTCTACTTTTCATTGTGTAGAGGACGAGAATATGAAGACAATGGCGAAAGAACGGAGTCATTCGGAGCTCGTATGAAGAAGTTATGGGCAAAAGAAGAACTCGGAATGGTAAACCAGGACATTTTATCGGCTAATACTAATGAGAGCCCACCACATGTTAAGGGGTAGCCAGATTTGGTTAAGGGAAGTGTTATTTGGAGCCGGTAGAGGATAAGGGGCAACCAGGTGACTATTCACTAAAGAGAGACTACAACTCGTTAAGGGCACCCACTCCTTATAACCAAAAGCTAGGTCGAATGTTAACACCCATTTCATCTTTGTTCGTAACCGAGAAACCAAGAGCGCAACCAAAAGTTCGGGTAGGAAAGCTCGAGGTCCGATTGAGTATTTTTAAGAGAGGATCGAGTTCGTCAGGGCAGGTCATTGGGTTTAGTTTGTATTGAGTAATGAATGGGAGAAATATGATGAGATACTGTAAAAATGGGTTTTGAGTTCGAATGGTTGTTCGTGGCGAGTATCTTGCAATGACCGAGATAAGCTCAAGTCGGGAAGAAATGGTTGAATGGGTTTGTGTCACAATTGTGTAATCGGCGGGGAAGGAGGTATAGAATGGCTTGGAGATCAACCTCAGTGTTGTATCTCCATCATTAGCAAAACGCAGACAAGGCATTTGTGTAAATGCCTGAACGACTAGAAGATATAAATTTGCAACTGTGATGGTTGGGTTGATGCTGGTTTGAAGTAAGGGACAAATGGGTCTGTGAGCGAGAGCAGAGCTGTTGCTAATGGAGCCAGTGGCAAGTGATAGGGCTGACTAATGTTGATATTCATGGGTTCATGTTAAGAGATGGGGCTTTGCTAAACAACAAGAAGCAACGGGGGGTGGACTTGTTGGTGATTGAAACAATCGGGAGATGAATTTGGAGGCGCAACGATCGATGGAATGGAATTAGGCATGACTCGGGATTATAATGTGGAATGGCGAGAGATACTCGGGGAGGCGGTGAAGCACAATAAGTGAGCCGCGAGGTTATGAAGATTGCAAAGTGGGACCGGAGATTACAAGGAGGAGGATGACTGGGTTGCCATCGAGAACCATTTGAGTTGCGGGTGCAATGAACCGATGTTATGGGCTTGCATCGGTTGTGGCCGTGTGGAGTTGAAGTCGGGGGTTGAGAGCGGTTTGGCCGATGAAGTATGGTATTTGAGATGGATCTTGAGAAAGCAAGGAGTGGTGGCGGGGTTGCAAGATGGAAGAATTGGTGATGAGTTTGCCTTGGAATGGTGGCTTGGATGAGAAATAAGGCGGAGAAGTGTTAGGTACAGTCGAGAGACGATTTGCGAAATTTCATTGTCTTAATTTCCGGGAGTTCCGGGAATGTGATGGTTGCAAGGAATGGAGTTGAGGTGGTGCGTGGAACTGTAGAAGGAATTCATGGAGTCTTTGTTGCCAGTCTTGTGTTGGTATTGGAGCAAGAAGGCGCAAAGCCGTGATGGAAGGAGCTGGATCGAGAATGGGGTGCAGATTGAGCTGCGGGAGCTGTCTTCTTTACTTTCAGGTGCGATCTTGATCTTTGCTATGGGGTGTCTTGCAAACGGGCTACAAGTTATTAGTAGACACCAAATGAAGTTGTAGTGAGTGCGGGTGCAGTACGGTCGAAAGCATCAGAAGAATTGGTGTAGGCCGACTTGTTGCGGTTGAGTGAAGGAGCTGCGGTCAAGTCACAATGTTATGCTTGATGTGCCGGAGATTGCGGGTTTGAGCTCAAGGTTCGGATGGGTTTGAGGCAATCGATTGTTGAGCTAAGGAAGATGAGTTGCAAGTCGTCTTTGGATGAATTAGTAATGGAGTTTAATTGCGGATACAATTACGGAAATGGTGATCTTTGCTCGGGTGGTACAAGACGGAGAAGACTCGGGTTGGAGTGAAGTGAGGAGCGAGTTGGAGGTGAACTCAAGTGCGGGCATGGTGCACGATGAGTACGCGAAACAACCTGAATTAGGTGCAGAGATGATGCATATGGATGATTTGCAGAGAGAAGTCGAGCAGTGGATTGATGGTTCCGGGAAGTTTGATTTAGATTTAGTGCGAGGCCGCCGGTGCGTGAAGGGTTCTTTGTGGTCGAGATGAACAAGGAGAGACGGAGAGCCGGGGGGTTTGGGTCATTTGTTGATGGAGTCGAGAAGTGGCGCTGCTGTTGTGATGGAATGAAGTGTCGTGGATGCGTTAAGTCTGTGGCGATGAAACTGAACACAGTGGTTTACGGTGGCGTTGCAGTGTATCTTTGGAATGGCTAATTGCGAGAAATTGTCTGCAGACGGAGCGGAATTGGCGCAGGTGGTACTAGTTCCAGTGGCGGATTTTGGAGCCGTAAGTGGGAATCACAATGATTCAGTGAATCGCGAGGGTATGAGTCGGATGCAAGAATCGACAATGGGACATATGAGCTACGCATCACGCTTTTGGGCGCGTTTCGCTTGAGAGGGAAAGAATTGGTTTGGATGACTTTTGTGAATGTTTGAAATGCGAGAAGGAAGATGAGTTCTTTGGGAGTGAACACTTGGCGACAGTTTCCGATGACAAAGCGGCTGGAGACAAATTTTCCGGTGACGGAATCCGGCGCCGGTGGCGGATCAGCGATGACGTCGGCAATTCAGGCGGCGCTTTTTGGACCCAAAATTCCGAGACATATCTTTCACTCCTGGGCTTGGTGGACCAACTTGGAGACGGGTTTGAGAAGAATTAACCTAATTTTGGGAAAGTATCCTTATGGGGAGAAAAGCATATATATAGAAAACTCTTTTAAACCTAGAGATATCTCCATGAGGAGACTTCTACTTTTGTTCTAGGGTTTCACATGATAGGTTCTTCTAAACTTTCTATGATGATTTCCAAAAACACAAGTAACTAAGTTTTTATTATTGGTTGAAGATGTAGTTGGATTTTGCAACCAAGTTATGATTTTTATGAATTAGTTTTCTCTGATATTATCGTATGATTTCTACGGGTTACAATAATTGCATGATTGATGGATTGCAATATGATTGAATGTTTGTTTAGTCGAGTCTAGAATTGATTGAACTCACATCCATATCTATAGCTATTTTAGGGTTTTCATCGGCGATAACCTTGAATACGAGTAGCATGATATGATGCTAGGTTGTAGTGATACATCCTTGTATTCATATGTAGAGATTGACCTTTGTTCGAATTGTTTGCGCAATGTATTTCAATTGCATTGATTAGCCTATTTCGAAACTTAATGCTCCTAGGAATTGAACTTGATTAGCGCAAGGCGTTAGGTTATTCTTTAGGTAGAATTCACATCACCTTTGACTCTAATGTGTGTGTTGATAACTTTGGAAATTACGGAGTATTCTTGCAATAAGGTATTCTATGGCTTTTGATGATAGAGAGATTAAATACGAATTCTATTCATACATTCATAAACTTGTTTACAATTGAAGATGAAACCTTTATCCAATATTTCACATCCTTGATTTGCGTTCTTTATTTGCTTTTTGTTTATTTTTATTTACACAATCGAAATTCTTAGGGTGTTTTATATAGGAAACCATAACAATTTGACAACCTAGACCTCTCTGTGGGAACGATCCTTTCTTGCCCTTGCTATATTTATATTTTGAGTAGTAAGAAAGTGTAATTTATTTTTGACGCTTACGACAGCGATCATGCACCATTTTCCTGTATCCTCTATGAATCTTTTATTTGGTCGATTAATGTTTTCAATACAAAGATACCCAATGGCAATAAGATATGAACGAATTCACAGACTACTATACTTGCACACCTTGAAACTTGTACCATCAACAGTAATGGGCTAGGAGACTACGGACTATAACAAAAGGAAGGCTACATGTCAAAAGACGTGAAACTCCATAACAAAATCCAATGCCTTGAATGTAGCAGTCCAAATTAAATTTTCCGTCTAATAGAAAACCACCGTTACCTATTTTGGACCTGCTACATTCCTTCCAACAACTATATAACTTACAAGAAAAACAAGCACAAGAACTTCCCACAAGATTATTTTTGTTGACTTAGCTACTGTTACCAATTGAAGTTGAGCTGCAGTTTGAGATGGAACTGATAAGGAGACTGTAAATCTGTAAATGTATGAAACTGCAGGTATAGATGAATGCTAAGATACAGGTAAATGAGGTTGTAGTTGCTGCCATTGAGAATTGCAGTTGGAGATGGTAGGTGGTTGAAATGAGCTGAGCAAGAGCATTTACTGGTGCAGTGATGTTGTTGCTGTGCAGGGAAGCTGTAATAGAGATGCATTGGTGTTGTGGTGAACAATCAGTTGAGCATGGTGGAGTTCAGTTGGCAGCTGAGATTGCAGATTGAACTGAAATGACAACTATTAGTGTGATGAAACCAATTATGGTTTCATCTTATATATGATGAAACCAAAATCGGTTTCATCGTATTTATGATGAAACCAAAATCGGTTTCATCGTATTTTTGGGTGGTGGTGGGAGGTCGTGGTCTTTGGTGGCGGTGCGGCGGTGTTGGCGGTGGTGTTGACTGGTAGCGGTGGCTGGCAGTGGTGATGCAATTGCCCAGTATTGGTTGGTGGTGGTGTTAGTGGTATTGCAGGTGTTGGCGGTGGACGGTTGTGGTCCTGGTGGTGGTGCTGGAAGGTGGAGGTGGTGCAATAACGCGTTGGGGCGGACTGTGGTGGTGGTGGCGACGCGGTGGTGGTGGTAGTTGGTCACGTTGGCGGTGGTGTTGGTCGCGGTGGTTATTGGTGAAATGACAATATGTGGAAAAATGATGAAACCAATTTCGGTTTCATCTATTTTTGGTGAAACCAATTTTGGTTCCATCATTTTTTTCAGTTTGGTTTCATCATTTTTCACGAGAAATTGTTTGCAACGACGAAATTTTGGTTCCATCATTTTTTTGATTTAGTTTCATCATTTTTTATCATTTTCAGTTTGGTTGCATCATTTTTTCTCATTTTTGTTGAACATTGATCAATCAAATTAATTGTTTGTGGTGGTGGCGGCTGGTTGGTTGTGGTGGTCGGTGATAATGATGGTGTTGCTCGGTGACGGTGGTGGTCGTCATCAACGGTGGTCTGTGGTTGTGGTCGTTGGATTCGTTGGTAGTTGGCGACGGTGGTGGTTGGCGACGGCGGTGATGATGGCGGTGGCGGCGGTCGGGCAGCGATGGTGGTCGGCGGTTGAGCGGCGGTGGTGGTGCAGTGGCGGCGACGGTGGTGGTGGTGGTGGTGGTGCAGTGGCGGCGGTGGTGGTGCGGTGGCGGCGGTGGTGGTGCAGTGGAGGCGACGGTAGTGGTGGTGGTGGTGCAGTGGCGGTGGTGGTGGTGCAGTGGCGGCGGTCGTGCGGTAGCGGTGCAGTGGCAGTGGCAGTGCAGTGGCGATGGTGCTGCTGTGCTGTTGGTGGTGAGAATATAATAAAAATTAAAGGTGGGGTTGATTTTTAGTTTTGTTGGGGTGATTTAAATTTAAAGAGGGTAATATAGACAGTTTATGTTAAATGGGGTTTTTGTGAACAATTTGTTTTGTTGGGGTTTTTGTACATGGATAGTGACACCTTTGGGGTTATAACCCGCGCGCCGGGATAGGAATGCCATTGTTTTAAAAATAGATCAAAAAAATTAAAACTTAGATATCTTTAAAAATACACATCGGATTTTTGCAAAATTAATATATTTGGAAAACTCTTTAAATTATCTACGCAATAAGTACAAACAAGGATATTAAAAAAAAAAATTTAAGATTTTTTTTTTCCATTATTATCAAATTTGGTGTTGTTAAAAGAATCCAAATCAAGCATGTGCATCGCACATGTGGCCTTACTAGTACTAATATAAAGAAAAGACCCAATTATTTGGTGAAGCTTTTTATTAATTACCAATATAACCTTAAAATATAAAATCTGAAAATCAAAATGACAAACTACGGAAGTTAATCTTAATAAAAGAGTGCAAGGGTGGATATGTAATAGGCCAATCAAAGGCGCGTGGTTCGAATCTGGGTATACAACATTTTTTCCATTTTATTTTCTCATCTCCTGAATTATTGTTTACTCCCTCCGACGGACAATATCTCAAGGGTATTCGAAGAACTCATCGAAAAATCTCCAAACATTTTTTCTCCATTACAGAAAAAAGTTGTAAATGGCAATCTGGAGTTACCCAAAAAAGTTGGTAATCGCAATCTGGAGTTAAGGTTTCCAAAGCTTTTCTTTTCAAGACATCAGTTAGGGTTTTTGAAGCTTTTCTCTCCACTTCAAAGGGATTCAAAATTTTGGTTGTTAACTGCTAAAGATGACACATTTGGTTAGTAATTTGGTTTCAAGTTTTATTGTTTAACTTATTATCAGTTTGATTCCCTAATCAGATTAAGTATGAAGTTTTACGATTGTGTTGCTCACAAAGAGTTTGTGAGCTTCAATTGTTTGTAAAAATGTCAACCACCTTTTTATTTGAGTTACTTTGAGTACCCATTTTTTTGTGGTTTCTCTGGGAAGTTTTTTTTTGATCAGTGAGAAAGTATCGATGTTGAGAATGGGTTTAGGGAAAAAAAATTAAGGCATTATCCTAATTTCTTTGATTAGGATTCGTTCTGTTCTTTTGATTTCATTAGGCCTTCGATTTGGGTACTCAGTGATAATCTAAGGTTTCTGTTGTGAGATTAAGCTTCTGAACGCTATCTGTTTGTGTAAATGCCTGACAAAAACCATTTTAGTTTTTATTTTTCGTTCAAAATCTTCTGTGAACTGTTATGAAGAGTTTTAACATACTTTTGGGTTTATTTGTAGATGGATTCACTGCTCCATTTAAGTTTCTGCACTAAAGCTGCATTCATTTTTGCTTATTTGTATGCGTGATTTGGTCGTAGCCTATTAGGATACATGCTCTCAAGTTATAGTCATTCGAAGATTTCTCTTTATGTAGATTAGCAAAAGATAAATGTTGTGAAATCACAAGTTTTGGCCATTTAAGAAAGAGCTAATTAATTAGTCACTCAAAGGGATAAGTTGATGTTTGTCTATTTTAGACACTGAACAGGAAATGCTGCTGCCAATATTGTGTCTTGCACCAGTTTTACTTACATTTTGTTTAGTAGCATGCACTGCAGACCACTTCAGCTAAACCACTTTGAATGAATTGCTAAGATTTGAGTCTTCCAGTTCCTATAGAAAAATTAATCATCAGTTTAGTTAGTTGCTAAGAGTGAGTCATCGAGTTTCTAACGGACATTTTGTTTGAGTCATCAGTTTTTGAGTTACACAAACTTGAAATATTCTCTTCAATAAATTCAGTAGAAACTTGAGTCATCAATTTTGTGCTTATTTGTAGATGGATTCACTGCAAGGTAAAGTTCCATGTTTTCATCTGCGTCGAAGTCCAATAATTATAGACCAACAATAAAGAGATGCTCTTTCGGGGTTTCATCTGCGTCGTAGTCCAAGAATAATCGGGCAACAACAAAGAGATGCTCACTTAGAGCGGCGCCATGTTCACTATACAGTAATACGAGATTCAATGACCAAAGTCGAAAAGGAAGCACTTCTTGAAAATGGCGTAATGCTTATCGCAGCCGTAAAACAAGAAATGAATGTTGAAACACAGCAGAAATAAGGGAACAACTCCCTATCACCACTCCAGTTCGACCACAAGACCATGGAACAGGAACCAGTACAAGAAGTAAGTGATCAATGCATATAATCTCTGCACATTTGAGTATCTTAATCGTTGTACATTTGAGTTAGATACATCTTTACTGATTAAAAATTTTGACATCTTTCTACAATCCAACTGTCTGCGTAACCTACAACTAACATAGTATTATAGAGGGACAGAACAAATGTTAATGTTATTGCTGGGGATAGATTTGTAGAGAGGAACAAGTGGAAGGCTGAATACTGCAATGAGTGTTATGTTTGTGTATTTTATCTATCTAAATAAATGTGCAAGAAAGTTTGAGCTTCTGTTTTAGTTCTACTTTGTACAGAAACTAGCACTGCAAGTCACTCTCATTTGTTGGGATAGTGTTTGACTTGTGACTTGGCTTAGAACCGAGGAATAGTGTTTGGCCTTTTTTACAGAAACTAGCACTGCTCGAAGGTAATTTATTCAATCACCTTTCTATCACTCTACCTTTGTGGACTTATTAAAAAAGGAAAAAAAGTTATCATGTAGACTGTTAATAAAAACAAACAAACAGAAAAAAACTATAGTGGACCAAAATCATAGAAAGGCCGTGCACAACAATATGAGTTGTGACTACCGAGGAAATCTGTATTTAGTAAAATAAATTGGCTCCATTTTCTTTTTTGGTACCACGAACAAACCCATGTTTTGTGGTGGCTCAATTAGTTGAGAGAACAAACGGTAGACTAAACACTGCAGGATAAAACCATTTGGTGTACACAAAAATTACACCAGAGAATTTTAGAATACAAAAGAGAGTACCTTTAAATGGAGAGCTCATTTTTAATCTATTAATATAGATAATGCTCGATAAAAGATTTGTTGTACAAAAAGGTAACACTAGAGAAGTTTAGAATAAAAAAAATAGGTACCTTTAAAACTGGATATTATAATTAAGAAAAAAAATATATGGACCTCATTTTTAACAATTGGCTCTGATTGAAAGATTCAAGAAGCATCAATCTGAAATTGACAAGGAATTGGCGGCTATTGAAAATAAAAGAAGCAAGAAATGCCGTCATGAAATCAACCCAGAACAAAGAGAATTTCGATTGCGGGAACGACGAATTTTGGACAAGGCAAAAAGGGCGAAACTGAATTAGAAGGAATCTGTAAAAGACGTCTTAGAAAACTGCGAGTTACAAATACACATTCTTGATGTAAAAAGATAATTATGATGTAAAAATTACTAAATTCAAAAATCGAGTTTATTTGTAATTACTTTTTGCAAATAGCTTGAAATGAGTTTTCACCACTTGGCGTTGATTGTTGATTTTGACCATTGACCGAATATTGACTTTGACCGATGACTACTACATGAAAAAAATACAAAATTACGGAATGAACGGAACAGCAGGTACGTCGCGCGTGCGTGCTATACTAGGGCTAATATAAAGAAAAGACCCATTTTTCAACCGTCCGACAGGAACTTACCTTATTGCCCTTCCGTGTTTTTTCTTTTCCGTCTACTGTTTTGTAAATTCCACTCAGTTGAAACTTGAAGGGTACTTGCGTAAACCGTGTTCTGTATCAGTGACACAACCCAAAATGGTTCTCTCCTCCTCTCAAAATCACACCGTACCTTTCGCAGATCAAAATAAGCCAAAGGAACGATTTCAACCCAAATTTTGTTACGAAAGCAGAAATTTCTTCCGGCCAATTTTTTATGATTCTGAAGCTGATTCGAGCCTAGAGAACAGGTGTGATGAAGATCGTAGTGAAACAGATGTTCGAAATTGGTAAGAAATTCATTTTGATTCATTGATGACTACAATACCCAACTTTATTTCGATTAATTATGTACTAATATGCTGATATTTGATACTCATTTTAGGTTAAAAACTTACAGTTACTACTCGATTTCATTATAATAGCTTAAATTTGGATTTCGTTATCAGTTGTTCGACAAAATTCCTAGGAGAAATTCGAAATGACCAAGTCCTTAACTCTTTTGGTTTCATGTAAACTTACTATTAACCGCTTTATTTCCAATTTGAAATGTGAGTTTGGGACGTTGTGATTTGTGAGTTATGTACAATGAGAAAATGATATTATTCTCAGTACACAAACCTCACGTTCGGTTTAAAACTTTAAGTATGAGCAATGAGATTCGGGATACAAATGGTTTACTTGCAATGTTCCACTACCACCATGGCACCACTGGGGCACTGCTTCTGTTGTCATCAGAGACTCTAACAATTGCCCACGGATCAGATGTATATCATGTATTCCAGTGATAGTCGAAACTTCATCCCTGCATGTGAAATGTGATTAAATTCCACGAAAGTGAAGTGAAACATGTTTTGTTATGTTAAATAGTAGTAGGCCAATGGAAATTTAGTTGAATGTGATTCTGTTGGGATTTACCAATTGGTGGTATTGATCTAGGTGTATCCTTGGAGTCGGAAAAACTATCAGAGCAAATATTGTGCACGAAACATGTTTTCATTTTTATAAGCTAATTTTTAGAATTTGATATGGATATGCCGACCTTATTATACTATTTCAGTATTTTGGCATCACTCTCATTTACCATGTTTTATGTAAATGGGTCGTTGACAGTAAACATTAGTAACTTTTTTGACATCCCTGTCATTTACCTATGTTTAATAAGATAATTTTTTTAATATTTACAGAGCGGGATGAAGTTATGTACTTAAACAAGTGAAGCAGAAGCTGATCTTGGAACTTTCAGATTGGAGATAAGGATTGTGTTGGTCATCTTTGATTTCCTATCTTTGTTCCCCTGTCAAAGATGGAGGTACTATATGTAGGGTAGAAATGGATTTTGCACTCAAAGAAAACAAATTGGTATTATTCTGTAACTTCAGAAATAGTTGTAGCCTTATCACAGTGGCTAGATAACATGAATATGTGACTAGCTTTAGCCTTATAGCTTTAGCCTTATCACAGTGGCTAAAAACATGAATATGTGACACCAGCCCTCAGCAAAAGATTGTTCTAGGTGTGTACCATGATATAAGTCATGTTAAGTGCCTGATGTTGAGTGCTACAATGCACATATATATAAATAATTAAAGCCAAGTTCCTAAGTGGGAACTGGGAAGTAGATGGTGCTATCATACTTCAAGTTTAAGTTTCTCCTTTCCTGAAAGATGTGGATGAAATGTCCACTGAGCAAGTTTATATTAGAATTTTAAGGTGGATGGGGTTCGTTTTTCTCGGTCTTCTTTGGCAGTATCTTCATATATGTGCATTGATTGCCAAGTGTACTTTTCTGCTCTATTTCAGTGCATTCATGATTTCAAAAAATACATATTCAATATATCGATTGAGATATAAATTTGTTTTTTCCTAATTGCTTTGCTAAATCAATTTTTTGGCATTGGAACGCAGTCAGGCTGCTATTATTAACCTCCGCAGAAGCCCTCGATGGATAGAACGCCAAAAATCAATATTAGATCCACAGAACCAAATGTTGTGCCGCTATCCAAGTATTGCAGCAATACGGTCAGACAGAATCTCTGAAATTCGTCGCTCAAATTTTGTTAAATCAATCTCTACAATAGCAGAGAGCAACCAGATTGATAATTTGAAGCTTGGTAGAAGCCCATGATTCACGAAGCAATATCGAAGTCAAGATTTATTGCGCGTACAAAGTGAAACAAATAAGCTTTACCCTTAAGGATGCTTTTGTTGCTCTTTTCACATTACTTTTAAGAGAGAATGTTCAGGGACAATGTTGTATATAATGAAGTCTTCCCAACTTAAAAAATTTACGGCATGTTATTTATCATTAAAATATAAAATAATACATACAAATACACTTTTTTTTTCTTTCTTTTTTTTTGTACGGTTATTTTTGAATATTAGTGAATGCAAAGTTCGATTTGTTTTGGAATGAAAATGGCAAGCGCATCGCGCGTGCGTGTTATACTAGTGTGTATAGAGAGAATTCCAACAACTTGTAGCAGAGTAAGTTTTCATTTTACCATCTTAGTTAGTGTGTGTGTCTAGTCTTTCAACCTCACCCATACAAAACTGGGAAAGAAAAGAACACCATTACACTTAAAAACCACAAAAAAAAAACTACATCATGCAAAAAGAACCTCACAGGCGCTTTCTTTATGTTTCTTCTCCCTATCTCTTTCTTGTTTCAACATCTCCTTTCTTATCCCAAGGGAGCAGACAATTCAGTTTCTTCTGTTACTTAGGTTAAATTTGTCGTTAGCCAATTCTGTAATCCTCTATTTTCCTCACTGAAGAAAAGTATGTCGATGCCACTAGAAGAATTTAGGAGCAGGGTTTTCATGTCATGCGTAATTCATGATACTACCTACTTATTATAATCTTAAACTAAGATCCAAACTGTCTCCAACTTCGCCTCTTTGATCTTTTGATTTCGACGCCATATTGCTAACATTCTGTCCTTTGGGAGGGAAGAAGCTGTAAGGTGGCTGATGATGTTCTTCTTCATTATACATCTTCATATTCAATCAAAACATAAAATCAATCAAAATGAGTACTTGAATTTATAACTATTAGTTGGAAAAAGTCTAATCAATTCATATCAGTGGGGATCTTACTTGAAATGGAGGAATATCAAATTCTGCAAAATCCTGGTGTGGAGGAGGAACTGGAAAAACTAATGGATGCTTAGCTTTAAAACTCGTCAAAGATGAATTCGTTGGAGGAGGTCCTAAAGAAAGAAAATCTCTCTCTAGTACCCCTCCTTCTTTAGGACCCTTCGTTGGGTTAATCTCAAATGAACTTCTTCTCCTATCAACAAGAAGCGGTGGAGCTGAATTAGAAGGACCCTCTCTGCAAAACAGCACACATATTCTAAAAGTCATCATACTACCCAATGTAATCCAATAGCCAGCCACAGTCCATATCAAAATCACAAGACTGACCTGAAAATCGTGTTTCCCGGTTCGAAATTGAACATGCTACCATTAACACATGAAGATGATTCGTCTAATCTGTAAATCTGAGGCCCGAAATTGGGTAGTTTGTAAGGAAAGGAAGATAATGGCGGGTTGTCCATAGCAAAAGGCCAGGGCCGCTTCATGCCAACCATCTATGCTACAGTTCAACCAAATTCCGCATCAGTACTAGTACATTATCATAAATTCTATGTTCGCCAAAAGTTTGATTACATTCTAAACGAGACGGATCCCAAGATTCTAGTCCTTTGAATAAACGAAAGTATGTACATGAAAGATTCATCAAAGAAATATAACTATGCAAGGAAAAAGTAGCATTACCTTATCTTCCTCTGGCCACAATTGCGATGCAGCGTAGCTGTTATAGAAGCTTTGGTTTGAAGGGGGCTCCATCTGAATGTTTAGTCCAGAGGATGACGAAGTTGGCAATGAAACGTTCACCTGCAACACTCTTCATATTAGAGATTGTCTTCACTTCAAATTCAAATCATGAGTTTAAACAAAATTTTAAAACAGGTAGATTACCCTTGTAAAAGGTGGTTGGTGCTGTTGATATTTACTCTGTTGTTGTAGGTTAATAGAAGGAGGCCATATTGTGTTAGTGTGAGAGCCAATTGTAAACCTATTTGGATCAACATTTCTCCCATCTACATCAAAATCACATGAAACTCCCATGGCTGAAGAGGAATAACTAGACCCACCATTTTCACTACCTTCAGGGAGTGGGTATCCGTAAAAAGTGTTGGTTTTTGGAAGAGATGTTGGTTGTGGAGGAGGAGGAGGTGGTGGAATATATAAATCAAAATTAGAGTGAGGAATTGATGGTTGTGATCTAAACAAAGAAGTTGATGATGATGTAGAAACATTGTTTATAGTAGAAGAAGATTGTGAAAAAGAAATTGATGAAACAGAAGAGGAAGAAGATTGATGATTCTGGGGAAGAAGAGGTGGAACAAAAACTGAAGTATCTTTCTTTTGTTGTTCTTCTAACCTTATTTTCTCAAGTTGAGCAACACCTAGTCCTCTTTGTGGGATCTTTTTTGTTTTTACTTTTTTAGAAATTTTTCCTCCACCACTATTACTATTACTACACCTCTGTTGTTCTTCTTCTTGTGCCATTTCTCTCTTCTTCCCATAAAACCAAAACTCAAAACAGGGAAACAATAAAAACAATCCTACACGAAACAGAACAGAGAGATCGTAGAGCAAATTGAAAAATGAGCAAAACCCAGATCAGAAAATTGAAAATGAAGAAACCCCAGAAATGAAATCTAAGAAGAAACGTAATCAATGGAGAGAAATTTTGAAAGAGACTTTGGTCATAGAGAGAAACTGAAAAAGGCCATGTGGACATGAAAAAT
This sequence comes from Papaver armeniacum, assembly GCA_023531295.1. NCBI lineage: Eukaryota > Viridiplantae > Streptophyta > Magnoliopsida > Ranunculales > Papaveraceae > Papaver > Papaver armeniacum. The sequence goes on from JAJJWW010005109.1 coordinate 21,826, forward strand.
CTCTATTGTCAAGGAGAAAAAATCGGCTAGATTTAGATAATCTTAGAAGCCCACACAGTTTTTTAGCAGAATTTTTAGAAAGAAAGAAACAGAGTATCTTGAGAACTCCGGATCTTGGTGTTCCTATAAATTTGTCGGAGAGACCATCATCAATCCAACAGAACTCAAAATTAGCTCTTCTTCACGAATCTTAATTTCATCTCATTTTGCGCCCAACTTCTCGCTCCACTCTCTCCTCCTCCTAGACCGACTCTCAAGATTGAACTCAGCAAAACTAATTCACCAATCTTTTCTCTATCAAAGGTTTCCTTCCTCTGTTCTCCTACATAAATGCAAAAGCTTTCATATATAGAGTCACAATAAACACACACCAAAATGCTGTCACTATAAAGACTCCATTTTTTTCTTCCTTTCTTTCCTATCAAACTAACTAAAATAGCCAAGTTATTGGGCATCTTTTTGTACCAGACTCACTCATAACGTTGCCAAAATTAGAGAACAATTTGCAGCTTTTTTCTCAGCATTACTGGAATAGGATTGGGCATTGATCAATCATGTGGGACCCATAATTTAAATTTTTATTTTTTTTTGATCGGTAATCATATGGGACCCTTATATATAGTTTACCACCCATTCATATTTCATGATGTCTATGAGGCCTCTTCCTATGCACATGCCAAAACATGATATTTGGCATATATGCACCCATTATGGATATGTCAAACTGCCAAACTCCTCATATGCCAATATGTTATTTCTGTCATATAGGCATACACGACAGAGTCTCCAGCGAGCGATAGAGTCTTGGTCGCTCGATGGTCTTCCTATCGCCAAATGACGATCCAAGATATCGCTTCATTAGTATGATAATCGCTAACTGGTCATCATCTAACGGCTACAATTTCCCCCTCTATAAATACGATTTCAAACTCATATCAACTCACACCAAAAATCTAAATCTCTCTAGAATTTCTTAATTTCTCAATCTTTTTCAAATCTAAAACTATCACAACTCCTCTACAATTATATTTTCTTGTAAAATGGATTCAAGCGAAACTCAAGGCAAAGGTAAGAAGAACAGGAGTCAAGTGGTGCAAAATACACCATGATAGAAGATGAATGTATTTGTCGTAATTATGTTTTTTTACCCAAGATTGTATCGGTGGTGCACATCAACATGGTAACACCATGTGGGATAATATATTTCAAAAATATGAAGAACAAACCATGAACATCAATAGTCGTGATGCAAAAGGATTGTCGAACACTTCATTGTAATCAACAGGGAAGTAGCCGCTTATGTTGCATTGATAATGCAAGCCAAGAGAAAAGGAAAGGACGGTGGTCGATGATGTTGATTTTGAAAGAGAGGTTAAATGCAGATTGGCAATGAAAACATGGTAAGCGATTTGCTTTGAATGTTGTTATCATATTTTGAAGGGTTTGAACAAATATAATCCCGATAACTTAGCAAATAATCAAATAGTACCTGAAAAGTCACTATATAATTCTTCTCCCTCAACACCAAATTCTTCACCATTTTCACAAGGTCCATCAAATTCTTCACCGAGATACCCCTACAAGCTCAAATTCCAACGTAGTTTTCAATAATTATGTTGATGGTAATAATAAGGGAAAACTTCCAGGGAGGAATCGGGCAAAACTGGCTAGAAAATTAGCTCAAGAAGGAGGGAGTTCCGTAGGATTTAACATGGCGGAGTTTATGGATTATCAAAAGACCGTCGCGAAGGAAAGATCCATTCAAAGGAATATTCAAAATAGGGAGAGTAAGAAAAGTCTTCTTTCTCAAGAAAATTCAGTTTTTGACTATGACAAGCATAACATTCTTCAAGCTAACACCTCAATTATGAACGCCCAACAAAAACATCTGTGGCAAATCAAATTTGACATGATTCAAGCACAGATTGAAAAGCAAGCTGGATTTACTAACAACCGTGATGAAGATGACGATGAGGATGAAACTGATGATGAGTTTGATGAAATAATTCCTCTACATGATTCCCTCCCTCGATACGTATATCTTCTTGATAATACTTCTTTGGGCTCTGGAACTCTTGGTATTTGACCCGTATGTACAAGCATCAAATTTTCGATTAGTTTCTCATCTTCAGCTTCTTCTTCGTCAATTTCTTGCAACCTCATACGATAACTTTCTTCTTTGTAACTTTGAACCTATTCATAATAATATCCCTTTCTTCATTGGATCTCGACATTGTAATGAAGCTTAAAATTGAGAATAAATGAGTAATATCTTTAGAAGCAGGTGTGAGTTTTCTGTCGAGGTAAAATGACATATATATAGGAACCATAGGGGGAACTAGCCGTTGCAGAATAACTACTTGGCGATAACCATTGTATCGCCAGCGTTATTATTTTAAACGAGCGATATTCGCTCGATAGAATATCGACCGCTCAGCGGTTTTCCCATAGTGGCACAAATGGTTTGGCATGCCAAACACCATTTTTTTGGCATGTGCATAGGAATAGGCCTAAGCCCAATGGAAACCACTTTGGTTTGGTAGACAGATTGGAAGTACAGTTTCCATTCAAGTGTACGTTATGATGGTATCATTTTAAGTTTATGCAGAGGCTAAGCGGCTAAGGGTTAATACCACCAGATCCAACGACATGGGAACATACGGCTATTGTTGCACTCATCGTGTTATCATTTTGGAAACCTTGTACCTGGAAAACCATGATTGTCGATACAAAGACTGCCATAAAGTAAGCCTTCCATCGTGAAACCACCGGACATAAATAAAAAACTGATCATCAGGAAAATTCAAATTTGCTTGGTCAGGATTTATATTATACGGTCTCTGAACGCTTTACTTTTTCTCTAGGAACTTAGTACTGATTACTGAAATACATACGCTATTGTTTCCCATTTTCATTAGAACCAGCCGAAACAAGAAAAGAGACCTCAGAAAAGAAAATTTGGACACATTACACCTTCCAGTTCCTCCATGTGGTTATCTTAATATAAAGATTCTTTTTACATGCATAAAAATGATATTGTAATAACATTTTAATTTTATTGATTTTAAAGAGTTTACATAAAAATCAACTAGAAAATGACGTTTTCTAAAAAAAAAAAAAAAAAAAAAAAAGACTTTAAACTGGTTTGAAACACAATTAGTACAACAAAACTGATGCTATAAATGCAAATTGTAATATTTTTTTTCATGTGGATGAGCCTACCATTATTTTGTAGCGCATAACTATGACTATGTAACACATGACATCGTGAAAGCAATGGCATTATTTTTGAAACATGTTTATAGTGATTTGAAGCCCTTTGATTTCATTTCGGCACTAAAACGGTAAAACCCATTATGTAAGCAAATTTATAAGATTTCGTATGAACGGGTGTGACGTTAAATAAATCGTAGTGACTGAGTGAAGAAGATGCTGAAGTTGTGTGACGTCTAGGGGACAATCTAAGGAAGGTAGAGAGATAGATAGATGTACTATCCTAGGCAGCGCAACTTCACTTTACAACCCTGCGAAACTTTAACTGCTGAATTCATCAAATCAGAAGAAAAAGGATACTCGAGCTATAATTTGGGGTTTCTGTTAGTATTATATTAATACAAGGATACTCTCTGTACTCTATATTGTGTACATTCTGTGTAAATTTTTTTTTTGTGGTTATATGGTAATGGATTGGCTATTTTGTCAGCAAAAGAAGATTAGACATTAGGCATGTTACATGTCACTTAGGTCATACTTATTTTTCCATAGCACTGGAGAATTTGTAACAAAATGAATGCAGGAAATTGGGTAAAGGGTTGGGGAGTTGACGTACACAGAACCTAAAGGCCGTGAGAGTGGGATACTCGAATAAACACCAAAATCTGTCGTATTAGTACCCGTATCCATTTAGCTTTCCGGATTGGTCCCACTCATCTCCCCAAAACGAAACTGTTTGTAAACTTATGAATGAGAATTCCAAAATGCAAACAGATCCTGCCACTACCAAATCTTAGCCAACGTCAGCACCATAATATAGATCGAGAAATTATATTGGTCCCTGGATGACCTAAGGTTTTTCTGTTTATGCAACTTGGATTTTGAAAGAAACTCTCTTCTCTGCTACTAGATTGGAGTCTATCTCTAAAGAGTAGCCTAGTAGGTTTTTGTTGGAAGTTTTTTCATAATGACATGAAACATGTAAACCAATCATGGGATGGTAAGAGACGGTAACAGAGTTACTTATTTTGCTGTTATTTTTCGCACTGATATGATTAAGAGATGTCATTGTTCGAATAACATGATTTAACATTTTCGAAGCTTATCTTTTTCACAAAATTAGTTAAAAAGACCAAAATTAAAATTTCTGAAAAAGGACAGTCAGATTTAGATACTGTTTAAATGGACAAAAACTTAAAAATAGGCAGGATGTAACCAGTTTCATCCTGTCCATTTTCAAATATTTTTTCTTATTTTTATTTTACACAGGATGCATCCAGTTTCATCCTTGCTATTTTTTAAGTTTAAGCCAGGATGAATCCAGTTTCATCCTTGCTATTTTTTTTTGTCCATTTCACCCATAAAAATTTTTACTCGTCCATTTGAACCGTGTTTTAAATTTTTTTGGACAAATGACCCATTTTCCGTATCTTTTTATGTGGCACAAATAAAAGCTTATTAGAAGCTAATCTTTTGGCATAATGATCTATTTTATGTCTCCTAAAATACTTCCCATGACTTATAACTTCACAAAATTGGTTAAAAAGATCAAAATCAACAATTCCTGGGTGAAAAAGACGTCTAGGTTTTGATACTGTTTAAATGGACAAAAATGTTAAAATAGCTAGGATGTAAACAGTTTCATCCTACACATTTTCAAATATTTTTTCTTATTTATAATTTATATCAGGATGCATCCAGTTTCATCCTCGCTATTTTTCAAGTTTAAGCCAGGATGAATCCAGTTTCATCCTTGCTATTTTTTTTTGTCCATTTCATTTGTAATAATTTTTACTCGTCCATTAGAACCATGTTTTAAAAACATTTGGACAAATGACCCATTTTTCGTTATAACTTTACCTTGTAACAGCTTGAATTTTAACTGCTTATTACGAACGGTCAAAATTCGAACCTGAGGAAACTGAAATTTAGACTGCTTACATGAGCTTGTATGGATTATCACAAGCCCAAAGTCAGTGATAAATGTTTATGAGGTACTCTTGGAAGATAGCTGGTTGAAACTCGGAGGAGATTTTTAGTTTGTAGCACTTGGAAGATATGTTAATTCACGTCGTCTATACTGAAGCTTGCAACGCTTTTGTGGATTTGTCTAGACAAGGACAACAACAAAGGAATATGACAAAACGTCGGGAAAGAAGCAAAGCAGGAGATTAATGGCTTGAAAAAAACAGATAGGCATCACAAATTTCTAATAATGAACCCTGATAGGCATCTCTTTCTTTAGCTAGGTTTACTTAGTGGACTGCTCAATTGAACACCATACAAGTAAGTAGAAACCTAGCGGCCTAGCCTACACATGCATGTGGGTCTAATTTTTACCGACTTAAAGCTGAAACCAACTACTCTACAATCATGGCCGAAGAGAAATTACAACCGGTCCATTTCTTGTGAAATCACAATAATTTGATCCCATTACCATCATATTTGATATGTCGTAGCCGTAGATCCCCAAAAAGAGCACTAAACTCTGCTGCTTGCATTAGGATACCTTTCATGGTAAATCTTTACTCTTTAGCAAGAGCTTTTAAAATAACAGAGTATTTAAAGATATTTTTGATATTTTTTTCGTTTTTATTTGTCTTCTTTGACATTATTGAGGTATGTTCACTAAATCAAAACGGGTGTATTTGGAATTGGGAGAATGAGGAAGGACCCAAAGGGGCATTTGATATGATATTTTAGTAAGTGATTCTTACCGATTAGGAACCTCTTTATGGTAAGGGTTAAAAGCTGAAATGCACCAGTTTTGGAAGTCGTTTTCAAAAATGCCTTGTAAATTGCCTCATTTCGTCAACTTTTCCTGCCAAGATAATTGAGTAGTAAATTTAGTATACACATGACTTCTCAATATAAAAACGACGTTTTTAACCCCGAGATTAATAGAAATGACTAGCGTGTCTTATGCTTTGAGATTACGACACGTGTCATGTTTTAAAAAAAATAGATGGTTACGAAATCTCCAACACTACAAGAAATCATACTATTTGTAACGCCAGAAAAATGTTACCATCTATTTATTCTAACGTCAAAAAAACGTTGGAAATATGCTATTATTATTAGTGTTACAATAATTTATCAACAGTCAAGACTGTTACATAAATAATTAATTAAGCAACGATTATAGGCGTTGTAGAAAATGGAGTAACGGTTGTCTAGTCAGCACCAATTTTTTTTTAATCTGATGACGTGTTTTGGACAGTTGTAATCGTTTCAAATAATTCAGTAACAATTGGTTATAACAGTTCGTTTTAATTGATTTCAGTAACGCTTTTTGTAACAGTTAAAGGTTTGCCATGTGTCATCTTTATAACAGTTAAAAGTTTGCCAAGTGTGTTAGAGCATAGCTCGGTTGAACCCACCAAGCGTTGGTATGTCAAGTTTGGTTGTCATATTTTAGTGAACCAAAACTCATTTAAAGAGTCGCTTGACTATTTACTAGAGTCAACTTCGTATAGGTTAGCTTGAAAGTATTAGGATATGAGACATTACAAGTATTACGTGAAGACTTGAAGAATGTGAAGAAGTAAGGAGCTACAACGACAACATCATCCTTCCACTTGAGGTTAGTAATATTTGAATTGAACTGTTTCATTCCCTAACGTATCTTTCAAGTCGTGCATATTGAAAACATAACTGCGAAGCTGTGAATGATTATACTCTAGTTAGACATAGTATCAAGGAATACAATACGAAGTATAGCGCTTATCTTTTGAACTTCGTATATAAGACATCGACATAATCGTATGAATGCTATTGTGATTATGTATGGGTATGGGTGAAGATTTCGTCATAGGAAACAATGTTTTACATTCGTTTAAAGGAAGTACATTCATAAACTTGTTTTGTGAATCGAAAGGGAATCGCTAGGCTTATTGGTATTTGTTATTCATTGCAAATCTTTGGATTACCAATATGTGTGTTTAGTATAACCGCTCGTGACTTGTTTATGTTCTTGGTAAAACTATTCACAAGGCACGACTTTTTATTGGTATGACTTTTATTAGTGAAACCGATCTTAAGTAATCACCTGAGATGGTATGATCGATTTGTTGTAATTGGTATGACCAACTCTAGACATTAGGGAACCGATCCTAGTAAGAGGTGCAACCGATCACAAAAGGGGAATCGATCTTTATAAGAGGTGCAACACATTTTTAGTAATTGGGGAACCGATCCTATGAACATGTGCAACAAATACAAGTTAGATACCATATATATGTGGGAACCGATCCTAGTACCTAGTCAACCAAGTTTTGGTAACTAGCGTGACTAATTCTAGTACCCACATGGAGGTAGAACGGAAACTTGTTTTGGTAGAACCGTGAAACCCATGATTGGTGATTTAATAGGATAATCAATCACATAGTTCTTGGAAGTCGATGAACCAATTCTAAACTCGTTTGGAAGTGTGGCAAATCGAGTTCCAAGATTGTAAATATGAAAAGGATTTACAAAGTAAATATGTCGACATACTTTGAACATGTGCAGTAACGCTTATCTTTTATTGTTCAAAGATATTCCTTAATAGCTAAAGGAAAATCCAAGATCGAAATAAATTGAGAATCTTTTAATTAAGGTTTTTAGTTTTATATGCTTTTAATTTCCAGCAATTGAAATGCATATCTTTAGAAGAAAAAATTGGTAATGTGCATTTACTAATTGGAGATTTTCTCCGAGATTTGGTCAATATTTGGACAAAGCATTTCCAGGAATTATGGAAACCGAATTTGGAAATATATTGCATATCTTGAGAATATTTTCGGTTTTGGAAATTCCTTGGTGTCCAAACTTCCTTGGTCTATAAATATTGAAGTTTGCATTTCGAGCAAACTAATCCTCGAGCAAAGCAAAACTACATTGTTGTGTTGTTCGGGTGGAGCCGTCTATTCGAGACGAAAGTAACCTAATTAGGCGAAATCTCTTACGACCGCTCGTTTTAAAGACTTCTTTGGGATTGGGAAGCTCTACGAGTACCTTGGTGGGAAACTAATTGCAGTTTATTATTAGTTTTCGATTGATTTGATTGACTAGCGGTTGTTGAACTTTGATTGCACCTAGTTTGTTTATGCTTGAGAATCTTCTCTTCTGATATAAGATTCACTCAAACTAGATCGAAGTTTCGACGGAGATCTTTAGATTGTTTGTAAATCTAAAGACGTCTTGTGATAATCCATTGTTGAGACACCGTTAAGTGTGTGATTGATCACAAGAGATTCAAGTTGATTGTGTGCGGAGTGTTTATTGAAGATCTAAGAAGATTTGAAGACGAAGAAGATTTATGATTTGGGTCATAATCTTTGGTGTGCACAAAACTTGATCGGCTGAAAAGGATCCAACTATAATCGGTTTATCTTTGTGATAGATTTGATTGATTAGTTGAGTAGATCGGCATCAATACAATTCTTTGTGATAAAAAGTATTGATTGCATAATCTTAACAATTACTTTGGTAGTTGTTGAAAAGATAGATCTAAGGACCTGGCAAAGGAGTTTATTGGGATAAACGGAAGAGCCTTTTGTCAAACTCATATCACTTGATTGAAAAGAGTTGTTACCGAATAGATTTGTTGTTCCTTTACTGTTTGGAATACGAACCAAAGGAATTGTTCCAAGTGCGTGACTTACTGCAAGTTGGAAGCGCAGGGATACATATGGAACTAGGTGAACTATGGGTTTCGTTGCTTGGTCTCAACTATACGAAGTTAGTTTAGATTTTGTATAGCGGCTTAATCCTGAGAGTATTCAATTATGGACAAGGTTAGGATTTTTCGCATTTGCGGTTTCCTCGTTAACAAAATATTGCTATGTCTTTTACTTTTCTATTTCCGTAATTATATTTGTTTTATTATAATTAGAAGTAAAATACACAAATGTTAATTCCTATTTACTTGATAGCAATCCTGTTGTGTTTGGTTAAGTCCGAACCATTTATCAAGTAAACATACTTCGTTGTTGTATTGTCTCGATCTTGTATCCATAGTCAATCACACAAGTTATCTTGTTATCGTATTGTCTCGATCTCGTATCCATAGACGATCACACGAAATGTGAACCGATTAGTTGTATTGTCTCGACTCAGTCCATAGACAATCACTTTCGGAGAAAGGACTTATAGGTGGAAAAGTTGATTGAAGTATATTTGGGTACCCTCGTCTTTTCAAGGTGTCATCTTTATAACAGTTTTACAACGTTGTTTCGACGTTACAAAAAAGAATATGGTTTTAAAAAAAATGGGCTCATGTTTCAAGAACCCAGATGCACACCTTGCAAATAATCGTACATTGGCCCATTTTCAAGAACCCAAATGCCATTCATTATAATCTACACATCATAAAATGAAAAACAATATATTTATACTCAAAAATGCCTTAAGCAGAAAATACATAAGAACCAAGAATGCTGGATGTTTAACTTCAAATATCTGCTAAACTACACATCATAGAATGAAAACCTAACCCATATGCCTTAGCAGGAAAAAGACAATCTACAATTCAGTAACATAAAAGAAAAAAGAAAGAATTATCTAACTTCATTTGGAAGAACTGCAGCTTCAGTGTTAGGGATATCTCATATGTCCATACGAAACGGTAAAAAAAAAAACTATAAATCAGAAGCAAGAATAAAGGCTAATCTAATGCAGTTCACAATTTAGTTAAACTAAGTATTCATGATCACAAACTCCATAACAATACTAGAATACTATTTCGGTGCAATTTCGGTGTATCCTAATTGGAGACTCATAAGAATGCTTCACTTGCTTACATTAAGTGTATTACACACATCCATTGCACCATTGCACTAAGCACATAATAATATCTCGAAAGCGATAATCTACAATACAATACATGGTTCTCATATTAACTCTATCAGTCAATTTTACATTATTAGAAAGATAGCTATTCTAGCATATAGAATGATAGATACAACAACGGTAACATTATTTGCTAGAATCATTCGCATGTTTATACAAACCCCTTTATACTAAACTACATATGTTGCATAACGGTCCAAGAAGAATTTATAGATATAAGTTTTGAACTCGAGTCGGCAACTTGTTCACAAACTATTTTAGTCAGTTGACTCAATTAACAAACTACTTTAGTCTTTGAGAGTTATAAAACTCCATGATTGCTTGCTGGTACACAGACAACTTAATCATTATTCATGGGCTAACCTTTGGTGCATATAGCTTATATCTATAAATACGCGGGTGCGCGCTCTTCTTTGTGATTCAAGGAAAACTTCTTACATACTATGATCAATCTATATTGAGAAGTTGAGCTTACTTGGTGTCAAATTAATCCGTAAATATAGAACAGGAACTCAACTTTGATTGTAAGCTACCTACCTTTGTGCATCATTGTAAATAAAGGACTCTCTGCATACTAGAATCTCAATCCTGACTGTTTACGTCCTAATTGCGACTAGATTCGTCCTTTAAAGACCTAGGTTTCCTTCTAAAACTGTATTAGGTTACGATTTTTGAAATCTTCAATTTTGAATTTTGTACAAAATAAAATTCTTGTTTTTTCCTGGTCCAGATAATAAGTAAAATTCTCGATGATGCTACTTTCACTTACTTTGGTAACCCAAAAATGATAATATTTGATTGACGCTTTTCCAACTGAACCCTAACAAACATATCACTAATAATTGTTTCCCGTGTTACCATTTGTCACACCCCCAAATGCGTCTTGCAAATTTCTGCGAAAGTGTAACCCGACAAAGACAAAGTGGTTCCGAATCAAGCTTCACCACCCGCACTTGACCTTATAAGTTTGCACCAATGCAAACTTGACTAACTCTTTAGTTCTACAAATGGAAATCTTTTAGACTTCGTTCACTTCTCTTAACTTCTAAAATGCTTACCATAAAGCACACAAACATTGCCATACATTCACTAACACAATCAGTCAACTAAGAACACTTAGATAATGACACAATCAACTCATTTTATTGCATCAAAGGGAAGAAATACAAAACTTGCCCACTTAGGACTTACATAAACTTGTTTCTCTTGAACCAAGCCCTAGCCTTACAAAAACTCTCAATTTGAGTCTCACACTCTCCAATGTAAGCATGCTGATTTTTCCATGCCTTAGGATTATTTATACAACAACTTTTCTAGCCAAAAAACGTGCACAACTGTTGCACACGCATAGGACAGCCATCTGTCCCATAGAGCAGTTCTATAACCGCCAATAACTATACCAACTAGGCCGTTTCTCTTCAAACTCGCGCCATCATCCAACACATGTTCTCAGCGAGTTATGAACACTCCCACACGCTTATAAACTTGCTTTATAACCATTCTATCTTGTCTCGCATCTTTGGAATGCTTGTGAAGCTAGTGATTAACTTGTAACCGTCACTTAAGTCATATTGCACAACTGTTGCGCTTTACTGAACTTGGCCTCTATATTGCACAACTGTTGCGCGTTACTGAACTTGGCCTTGATCAAATGCACAACCATCTAGACCCTGCAATCTTCTTGGCCTAAGCGAATGTACGATTATCTTTGCACTACAATCATCTCAGTCACTTACTTAGCTCATTTTGGTTATTCATGCGTCATATGCTTCACTTAGCCGATTTGTTTAACAATAACAATGCCACTCTTGCATTACTAGCTTGTTTGCATTATTCAAGTTTTGGTTAACCTTGAACTAATGCATAGACCAACTCTTTGCCTATTCTACCTTTTTGCATCATCCTTGAGTTTGGGCCAACTCAATTCCACGGATATGCCTTAATGCCAACATCGCATGTTACACTTTATCAACTTGGCCTTGCCTTGCCTTTCCCTCAATGAAGCCTTCATTGTGTCGCCAATAAGCTTCATTACTTAGCCAATGTCCTTTACAAGAGTGTCGCGTATAGGGTTTTGCTATATCAGCACTTGACAGTCTATGCAGTGTTACGCCATCCTTGTGCGTTACTGACTTGGCCGGCTATGCTGTATTGTGCAACACTTTCTGGCCGGTTATACTATTCCAGTGACGAACCAAATTTTGCAGGAAAATTAAATGAAGGAAGAATCGTTATATGCCGCGGAAGTTAGAGTATTATTACCCTGGAGTCATTAGGGGCGACCCGGAAAGAATTAGGGGCGACATAATAAGACAAAATAGGTTGAAAATATTTATATATCCCTCCATAATCGGTAGTTTAGTTGTTTTTTTTTATCTACCGATTGTGACTATGTTCTTCTCTTCTTTGAGAAATCCAAAATTCCATTGGTTTTGAAAAAATTGAATTTGGGGCTACTACCACAATCGGTAGATAAATAACACCACGATAGATAATAAACATAACAAAACTACCGATTGTGCAAATAAAGAAATTCAAAATTACATTGGTTTTTGAAAATTTCGAATTTGGATCAACTACCACAATCGGTAGATAAAAGAACATCACGATACTACCGATTGTACAATCGGTAGATTATAAATATCACGAAACTACCGATTGTGCAAATAGAGAAATTCAAAATTCCATTGGTTTTGAAAATTTCGAATTTGGGGCAACTACCACAATCGGTAGATAAAAGAACATCACGATACTACCGGTGTACAATCGGTAGATAATAAATATCACGAAACTACCGATTGTGCAAATAGAGAAATTCAAAATTCCATTGGTTTTGAAAATTTGAATTTGGGGCAACTACCACAATCGGTAGATAAAATAACATCACGATACTACCGATTATACACAATCGGTGAGATAATAAATATCACGAGACTACCGATTGTGCAAATAGAAATTCAAAAATTCCATTGGTTTTGAAAATTTGAATTTAGGTCAACTACCACAATCGGTAGATATTAGAACATCACGATACTACCGATTGTACAATCAGTGAGATAATAAACATCACGAGTCTCACCGATTGTGAAAATAAAACTCAAAATTCCATTGGTTTTGAAAATTTCGAATTTGAAACTACAGATTGTAGTATTATCTGGATTTATGGTAGTTCCCAAATTCGAAAAACTTGAGATTTTTTCAAATATCAATTTTGGGGCAACTTCATAATCGGGAGACAGAGTAAATAAATACCTTGATTATAGGTTTTTTCAAAATAACAAAACTTTCAAACTACATATGTACACAATAACCTCAGATTATCCTAACATCTACTGGAATTACGTAAATAAACTCTGGAATTGTGGAGGGTATATTTGCCATTTCAAAAATTAGGAGATAAGGGGTGGCTTTATTTTAGTTTTGGGAGACCCTATTTTGTCTTATATGTCGCCCCTAATTCTTTCAGGTCGCCCCTAATGACGGCGGGATTATTACGGGCTATAATGCGCATTCAAGTATCAAATTTGTTGGACAACAAAATGGACTACTAATTTTGGGCCACCACAAGTGTTGTTGTAAAATTTAGGCCCATCAAGAACAAAACTCATACACACATTTTTGAAGCATCATCTTCCCCCTTAAAATCCTTGACAAATAAAGCTCTAACATTAAACGGTGATGAGACTCTCACTTCCTATTGACCTAGAAAGGTCTTTTCTAATGCAAAAGCTATGGTGAGGCACTTGGCATTACTCTATTGGTTGTAATAATTAGAATTTGGTTACAATTTGGATACATCAAATACTTAGCGTGTGTAAGTAACGGTGTTGAAAAAGTAGGTAGACAATACTTATGTTAGAATTTAAACTTGAATTATTTAGTTACATAGTGTTTACACCTATACTTAATCTGTACTTTAACAAGGGTGGACAAAACTCACGTCCAAACGAAGTCAAAAAAAAAAAAAAACTTAAAACGTGAAACTCTTAAAAATGAATTCTGTAAAATAAAGGAAATCATTGACACACAAAAAAATCGGTTGAAATCGGGGAAAAAAACCAACAAAAGAAAGAGTGCACGGACTATACACCAACCCACGATCAGGCCACACCAACTCGTTTGAATTACAATCAACCGATGGAATCTTTAATCAGATTGATGAATAAAAACTAAATCTCGAGTCAAATGCTTTTAATTAGATTTGTCGAAAAAATTAATTAAGGAAAATCGAAAAAGGATAAACTAATACATTTGTAAAAATATACTTCCCTAAGTCCCAACTATTAGATGACCTAGTTGAAGTTTGCACAATTCTTAGGCAATGAATGAAATGAATGTTTTTAAGTATTTTTTATAACTATACCCATATGGATAACAATTTGTAAAATTTAGAAATCATTTATCTTTCAAACTATACCATAGATTTTCGTAAATTTTGTACTGTTGAAAATCATTTTAAAACACCTACATAACAGTATAAACATGAATATCAAATTATACATATTTCTTATGCAATCCGATAATCAATCAAAAGGGTAGTTTTAGAGATATCCCTTGATTAGTGAAATAGGTCAACTAATGATGGGACAAGATCTTAGGCCGTGGAGTCATCTAATGGTGGGACGGAGGAGTATTTCAAGAGCAAAGGAAAAACAAACCTTAGTTGTTCTTCTTTAACCTTAATAAACTACATAATCCACGAAAACATAAAAAACGCCAAAGCCCATTAAAGAAAATGGAACTCCTTAATCATATTTCAAAATTAGAACTTGAGAACAATAGTTAAGAGCGATGTAATAAAATGGGGTAGCGGTGGATTCTTTGCGATTACGAGATGTCCGTTTCGAGATCCACGCACACCTGTGCTTATTGTAATCTAGTACTTCTCGAGAAGTCTCCGTTTAGATTTGAGAATTATTTTCTTTCTAATCCCGCTTTTCTTGATCATATGAGAGTATGGTGGGAAATTTATCTTTCAATGCGAGACCAAGTTTTGTTTTAGCAAAAAAGTTGCAAAGTCTAAAATTTTCATAAAGAAATGGGAAGGAAACTTATGGTTCATTGCAATGAAGTGGATAAGTTGGAAACTCTAATCGAGTTTATGACTCTCTTGAAAGATTAATTCTTTGAATGAAAGAAGATTTCAGACCAAGGAGGTGGCGAGAATTAATCTGAAAAGGCGTCTTTGAATCTCTCAAGGAAGTGGTTTTCAATCTAAAGGGCAGTGGCTTGCATATGGTGAAAGGAATTCAAAATTTTTTCATAAAAATGCTTCCCACAATCGAGAGTAATGGCTTCAATTAACTCACTCTTAGTTGATGGAGTTATGTGTCATGACAAAGACATAATAAATGAAGCGAAAAGAGGTATTATATGGATGTGTTTAATGAGAGAGTGCATATCGGACCAACTTTTGATAACCTGGATGCAAAAATTAGTGTACATGGTAAATTGCAATGGAGAAACCTTTTTGAGGAGGAGGAGGTGAAGAATGTAATTGGGGTTTAGCGATAACAAAGTCGCGAGGGCCAGGATGGTTACCTGATGGAGTTTTCAAGGATGTGTGGGACATCATTAGCCAAGACTAATGGCGGTTATGAAGAGAATTTGAAACTACGGGTAACATTGATTGGCGTTTTGAATTGTCTCAGACATAATTCTCATCCACTAATGCGAAGAAAGGTATTAGTATGCGAATTTGGACCTATTAGTTTGATAGGAGGTATCTACAAGATTATTTCAAAGCTATTGGTGATAAGGCTGAAAAAGGTGCTTCAGTCTATTTCGGAAATTTAGGGCGTTTTCGATAATAGGCGGATTATTTGAGCGGAATATTAATTGCCGGAGCTTATAGATTCTAGAAAGGGAGAAGATACTTCAGTTTGGTTTTGAAAGTGGACTTAGAAAAGCGTTTGATAATGTTAGCCAGGGGTGCCTAGACTACACAATGTCAAGGTTTGGTTTTGGTAATATTTGGAGAATTGGGATTAGGTGGTGTTTGACAAGTACAGGTTCTGATGACGATCAATGGTTCGGCATCAAACTTATTTACATCGATTAAGGTATCAAGCAGGGGAGTCCAGTAACCCCATTTCTTTTATTATGGTAGTGGAGTCTTATCTCTTTTGATAAAAAGGCTTCTCAATCTTGCGATTGTTGAGGTTTCAAACCTTCAATTGATGGGCCAATGATTAATCATCTCCAATTTAGGATGACCTCTAGTTTTCCCTTGATGATGATCGAACGGGTTAGAAAATTTCAAAAATGTTCTTCTGCTTTTAGGTAGTTTACAGGGGTTAAAGGTGAATTTTCATAAGAGTGCATTGGTGGCGGTAGGGAATGCAGTAAATGTGTTTGAATGTCGAAATTTTTTTGGATGTCAAATAGCATCTTTCCCAATGAAATACCTTGGAATACCTTTAGGGAGTAAATCAAAGTCGGTAGGGGTTTTAGGATGTGATAATGTCGAAATTCCGAGAAAAAGTTGAGCATTTGGCAAAGGAAGTATCTTTCAGGGAGGTATACTAATGCTTATAAAAATGTCTTGAGTAGATTTTGGGTTATTACTTATCTCACCCATTTGACCAGTGGAAAACAAATGGAAAGAATAATGCGTCGATTTCTGTAAATTTTTAGATCAGAAACCTAAAAAGGGTTAGGTTAGGAAGAATTAAAATTAACGAAGGAAGGAAGTGGAGTGGGTATAAAGTTAAGAATTATGAATAGAGCTTTGCATGCAAAATGGATGGAGATATGGTAATGAAGAATATGCATTATGGAGAGAATAGTAAATCACAAGTTTGGAGGAAATAGTAGCGTTTATCCTAATCCAACAGCAAAGCTGTAGGGGAAAATTTTATGGGCAGTATTCTTAAGTGCAGTGATGATATGCGTCAGAATTCAATTTTACAAGTTAACTCTGAGCGAGGATTCTTTTTGGAAGGATCCATGGTTGAAGCAGGCAAAGTTTGCAGTCTTTATTTCCAAATCTATACAAGATTAGTAGGCTACAAGATGCTACTGTTAGGATCTGCAGATGGCAACATAAATGGCAAATTGGAATTTGCATTCTGCAAGCTTTAAAAGAGGAGAAATCAATGATGTTGCGCATCTTTTAGAATTTGATATCTCTATCAACCAAAATGATAGGAAAGGCAGGAGAATTTGGCAGCAAGGTAAAAACTTTTTCAGGTATTGGTTATTCGGATGTTCGGAAGCAGATGGGTTGCTACTTTTCCCACACAGTGCTTATGGAACTCAGATCCCTCAAGGTAATATTTTTTTTTGGTGTTTGTGTTATAATGCGGCCCTACAATGGATACCTACGAAATTCTTTTACCATTAATGGATGTTTACTTTCAAGAAGCGGTAAGTCTAATCATCACTTGTTCTTGCATTGTGAAACAACGGCTATCTGCCCCTTTTTTCTGAAAATTTCTGATTTGGGTTTTTCAAGAGGCAGTTAGAGATCTATGTAGAATGGAAACGTGAAAGGCTACAATCTCAAATACTCTGAAACAATATTTGGGATGTTATTCCATTTGCGGTGTGGTGGGTTTGTATGGATAGAGAAGGAGCGCAAGAGTTTTTTAATGTGAAGTACAAAACTTTGGCTGATCTAATTAACAATGTCAAGATTTTTACATACAACTGGTGCATGGGTACAAATATTTTTGATGGTATATCTTTTGAACACAATTTTGTACAACTGGGAAGCAATTATGAATTAGTTCAGCCTGGTTCTATTTTCTTTCTCTGTAGCTCTATTATAATCAAACTAACTTTTGTAATCTTTCATCCATTCTTTACCTACGTGGTAAGAGGGATGTTTTTAATACACTTTGCCCTTCTGAAAAAAAAAAAAAAAAGGACTGGAAGGTTAACAAAGTGGTGTGGTGCCTATATTTCTACGGGACCTCCGCATAACATTAACATTTTTGCATCCTAAAGTTCGGTCGTGACAAATGTCATCAAGCTTGCAGTCCTCTTAAATCTATATTCACCCCTAAATGTTTTTTAGAAGTTGATCAGGTATGTATATATTTTCGCTTTTGATTCACGTAGGAATCATTTTGCATATATTTCATGCGAAAATAGAAGAAAAATTAAATATCTGTGAATAAAAGGAAAAATTTAATAAAATACTCACATATTTTCTATCTTTTCCCCTCGATTCAATGTCATAGCCACACCAATTTCAAAA
>JAJJWW010005110.1:0-41987 GCA_023531295.1 Papaver armeniacum
TGAATTTTTGTTGACACCAATGATCATATGCTGAAAATGAATTTGATATGTCTGATTCCCCGCCTAGGTCACAGTGTGAAGTTTCTTGCGATATCCCTATGCATGAAACTGAAGTTTTAGATGATGATGATTATGAAATGGGGCTTGTTAAAATGTTTTATGAACATGAGCATGATGTTGTACTTGTTTCTGACTTAGGGAAAGTTGAATCATGTAATGATACAAATGAAAATGACTTAGACAAATATGATTCCCTGCTTAAGTCACAACATGATTGTCTTAATGTCGGCCGAGAGGTTGTCAAACCCACTTTGTGGACAGCTCCAAGCTTTGGATTAGAACTGTGTGCCTCCCTAGTCCTCTTGGAATATTTTGCAGCTAAGTACAATACCTTTGAAGAGCCACAGTTAGAATGTGTATCTCTGCCCGTTCCTAAAAGTGTCCACTTTGAACTAGACCTTGTGCATGATCTACCTCTAAAATTGCAAAATTTTGTATTCAAAAACACATCTGTCGACAACTTCAGGTTTTGGGGTAGCTCATTTAAATCAGTTGTCTTATGTGCACTCTCATTTTATACATGTGTAAGACTGCCGATATATCTGCATGTCATTTTCTGGGTTGATCCTCAGCTCCTTAGGTTGTATATATATGGTGAATTTTTCTTGTATATAATCCAGTAGGTAATGTTTCAGTGGAATCTTATGTTTCTTTTGTATATATTGTGTGCTAATCCAAATGTGACTTCAGCTGAGTTCTCGTCGGATTCTGGCCTTGAATGTTGGAGTTCTAAACTTGCTTTTTGCGGACATCTGGTAATCTCTTCCCTTTTTCTCTACTCATCATGGTTCTCCTGGTATGTCGTAGTTAAAAACTTGCTTATCTTTTGCAACATTGAGGACAATGTTTAGTTTAGGCTTGGGGGTGAAAGGTAGATACCATATGTCTGTCACTGTGTTACATTTTGAAACTGAACTCTGCCTTATAAAAAAAAATTGAAAAATTGAAAAATTGAGCTCACTTACCTTGATCTGTGATACCTGTGCATGATATAAAATCTTAGGATTCTTAGCCTAGATGATAAGGCACCCCTGATTCTAGCACAATTCACATGGTGATAAGAAACTTGCACATGCACGATCTACCAATACATGTATGGCCTCGGGCAGGTGTTTTATCAGTTAAGTAGGCTGCCAATCATCTAGAATACTGAATGAGACTTGACTAGCTTGTTCTTTGGTTGGATGGGATAGAAGGTGGAGGATATGTTAAGAAAAGCAACCATTGAATTTGACCGGGTGCATCGAAAAGGGATTCCTCTTGCTAAAAGTGTCATGTAATGTATCTTTGAGCTTTTGAGTAAAGTTGTGTCATGTTGTGTTTGTATCTCTTGTTATTGCAAAGTCAGATGAAAATTCAGTTGAAAAATCAGTTATAAGAAAAGAAAAGAATCATCTGTTTTTATATTAAAAAAAAAAGTATCCATTGTCTGTTATTATAAAAAAGTTAATGTTTCTCTCTTGCCTTAAAATGAGAGAGTAGTCTATGTAAATATGCAATCAATGTTCCGTTTTGTTATGTGTTGTAAATAGTCGTGTAATAAAGCAATGGAGGGTGTAGCCATCGATGTACAACGCGGGTAAGCTGAAATATCACCAACTCTTAGGTGAACATTCACAATTCTTGTAAAGCCGGACAGCTAGCTTGGCTTTGAATTCAGTTCTTAGCCTAAAAACTATCTCTTAGCGATTGGCAGTCATAACTTCTGGTCATTCTATTAACATGTGTAGATACACTTTACACTCTTACCACATGTCTTTAGTTGTTTCAGTGCTAGAATTGTGCCTTTGAAATCTAGATTGACATATCCAATTGCTGTGAGCTAAAACTAAATTGCAAATGTCACACTTCATGGAATCTGAGCTTATATTTTGTCCTAGAACTTTTCTTAGCTTTTTGTTTACTCGAGGACGAGTAAAACGCAGGTTTGGGGGTGTGATCGGTGCCTAATAATGCATATTTCTAGACTATTTTATAGTCATTTATCACATTCCTAGTGCTTCATTGTTCTATTTTCTTGTATTTTGCACAATTTTCTATTGATGGGTAATTTTGTCGGAATAATCTCATTTGTATCGTGATGTAGGAAGTTGGGTAAATCATGAACAAGAGAGCAGTGGGTTGATGCAAAGAAAGTGATTAGAGAGGAGCTGGTGGCACAACAACGGAAAGAAATCAGTCAAGTCGTGATGGTGGGTCAAAGTTCAAACTCATATTGCTTGTCATAAAGGGTAAAGCAAACCAAGAGCACCTAAGCCTGGTGTCCGTGTATAACACCCAAATGGACCCTAAACCCATCTTTCATTTTCACTTTCAAGTCTGGATCAGAAACAACTCTTATATTCTCTCTTACTCGCCGACAATACCCTGTCTTCCATCTGAGAACCAAGCAACCCTAGCTCTGTCATCCCCATCCCCCTCTATCACTATCCCTATTTCACTCTCATGTCTATCAACCAGTACCAGTTCACATCAAAATAATATCTTCATAGGTCTTGACCATTTCACCTCTACCTTACTGTTAGAAGCACGACATGAAGACTGACTTGATGTTGAAGACATGAGGACAAAGTCAGGCGGCGGGTTTGTGGAATTAAAGATTTGAATTCTGTAAAACATCATGTACAACAGAAGACAAATGAAGACAATAAGGTGGCGGGTTCAGTGGTGAGTTAATTTTAGTCATGTCAAATCCCTAATTTCTGCTTTTGTAATTGTTGACTATGGGGGTTGATTGAGAATTGAGGGGAACTTTTGTATAAATAGAGAAGGGAGTGGTAGATGGAAGAAAAGGCCCGGATTAGCCGATGCAAGTGATTGTAGTTTAGGTTTTCTGTTTATTTCAATATGTTCTAAAATCTCTGCTAGGGCAGAGATGAAACCCCTTTAACAATTAGAATTTCTCATGTTTGATTTTACTTGTTCTTCTTCATAGAATTTCAATAAAAAGCATGATTAGTTTCTGAATTTTGGCAATTTGCTTTCACCTTGTATGTCAAGCATGTAGTTGCAGGAAATCCCACAACACACCCCATATAATATTTCATAGATCTAAATCTATTTTATAATCAAAATAAAGATTAAAGTGCTAAAATTGTAAAATAAGACACAAGATTTACGTGGTTCGATCAATGTGATCTACATCCACGGTGTTAGGTTTCTTCAATATGATTATTGAAATTACATTTGGGTTACATTGGGAATCTCCATTAATGGATATTTAGTAGAGCTCTAGATCTAGTTTTAAGGGAAGAAGATGATAAAATAAAGTCTCTCTCTCTCTTACAAAATTGTGTATATCTTTCTCTCTCCTGCCTTTCTCTTTATATAGGTGTTTACATAGTGGATGACAGCTCATATTACCCTTCATTTTCGGATCCCCTGCTACGTTCTCTCAGGCTCTCTTTATAATTTCGCAGGCTCACTTTCTCTCTATCATTTTCGCAAGCTCTACTACATTCTCGTAAGCTAAGGAAATGGATTAATTTCGCACGCTAAGAAAATATGTTGTTGCGAGATTCTGCTCCTACATCTTGCCTCTTTTTCCTTGAATATTGCTTGAAGAGCGATCTTTAAGGAAAAATCCGTTGTTGTAGTAGTCTTTGATCTTTGTTGAAGAAGGAACTACGCGAAAGAATACTTTTCTTGAAAATTACGTACTTGCCTCTATTCTTTTGCGAAGTTCCTAAGCTTTGCGAAATAAATAAGAAGTATCAACCCTTGAAGTATAAGAAGTATGAAGTATCCTTGAAGTATAAGAAGTATGAAGTATCCTTGAAGTATAAGAAGTACTCAATCTTCGAAATATAAGAAGTATTCGTCCTTGAATGAAAATAAGAAGTATTGCCTCTATTCATGCGAAATTATTACTCCATTTTTGGTGAGGATTCTTTTTGTTCACTAGTGAACATCCATTTTGGAAACGATTCTTGCCGAGAAGATAAAGAACTTAAAATGTTTTGTTGGTAATCCATAGTTTCCTCTGTTCTTTATCTATGCGGGCAGAATCCTTGAGAAAATGTTGAATGAGCGAGTTGTTTCTTCATTCTTATCTTGCCTCTATCTCATGTTTTGTGCTCATGCAATAGTATAATCTCTTCAAGTTGCTTATAATTGTGCGAAATAATTGAGCGAAATAATCACATCCTGTGAAATAATCTTATTCTGTGAAATTCTGACACATTCTACGAAATTCTGGATAATTCTGCGAAATCCTGAAGAATTCTACGAAATTCTGAAGAATCTTGCGAAATTCTGAAGAATCCTGCAAAATTTTGAATAATTCTGCGATATTATTCCGTAAAATTTTGTAAAATACTTATGCGAATCTAATGCTTATGTAATGATTATGTTATGAAATGTGTATGCGATGTTTATGCCATGAAATGCTTATGCGATGCTTTCATGATGCAAGTGTGATGCTTATATGATGAGAATGCTTATCTATTGCAATGTATAGCTAATGTTTGTGTTACTTAGATCATTTTTCCGCATTAAAATTGATGTAGATTTAAATCGCTTCCATTCTTCATTTCTCTGGCTTTGTCTCTAGTATATGCATGCCTCTTCACGTCTTTATTGTTCCTCGCAAGTTCTTACTTGTGCTTCATCTTCTCTTATTCCTGCACTATTAGTATCGCATAATAATATGATCATAATATCAAGTGTGCGGCATTTTCATTGCCTCAGTCTTATTATCATGTACATGTTCGCAAGCTTATCATGTAATCATTTTCTCAAGCTTGCAATCTTATCATGTAATCTTTTTTACAAGCTTATTTGCTTACTTTCTTATGTGGTCTTATTTTGTCTTCATAGTTAAAGGTCTTATTGCGCCACCCCTTGTCTTTGCGACAAAATCGCAGGACGTCTTTGCATTTGCATGCAAAAACCCATTGATCTTGCCTTAACTTTCTCTTTGAAATTTTTGTTGTGACAATATGACAGGCCTAAAAATTCTTGCAAAAATAAAGCCCCATGACATTGCCGTCTTGCGACGAAATCGCAGGACATCCTTACACTTTCATGTACTGACCCATTGATCTCGTCTTATCTTTGTCTTTTGTATTATTGCCTCTTCAGGATTGTCGCACAAATATGACAAGCCTAAATTTCCTTGCGAAAATAAAGCCTCATGACATTTGCGTCTTAAGACACTTATCAGCTCCCTAATGGAGGGTGCCTCCCTTATCTTCCCCCTGGTTGCCCCTTCAAGGAGGCGTACTTCTGCCATACAAGGATAGATCCTCCCATCCGGTCTTAACAACAACCAGTTGTTTTCGCAGCCTCTTATCCCTTTTGCCTATAGGGCTTATGGTTACGAGACTGCACCCTAAGTGGAGTTTTCTTCGGGCCGAGTGCAGCATAAGCCAAGACTTGCCAAGAATGGCCGAGACACTTCAAATGCCCCAGGCACTCTTGGATCAACCGTGTACCTCGGCGCCTTGGTCAAATGCTGACTCCTTAGAAGAGACCCTCGGTCGTCCAATCTAAGTCATAAGCTTAGATTGAAAATCCAAGGTACCTCTCCTGGATGGGCTTTATTGACCCCAATTCTCCATGACCCAGGTTCCAGGGGCGGTGTAACCTTTTCGCTGAGCCATGCAACATACACCCCCTTTGACGCACTTTAGGTCTTACATTTGCCTCTTGCGAAATTTTATTCGCGAACTAGGGTGTACGTCATAAAGGTTCGTCCCATTCTGATCTTAGGATTTTTATGGATCTAAGATCGTCTCTCGCGAAATTATCGCATGTCTCTATTATCTCTGCGAAATTATCGCATATCTTCATTATTTCATTTCTATCATTTCTTTCATTCATTCTTTCATTCTCATAATATCATATCATTTGAAGCCAAGTAAATATTCAAGAGAAATTCTAATACATTGTAATTCTGGAATTTTGTAGTTGTGAAATCTTTATAATTCTGCGATTGTATCGCGTTTTGTGATTCAAATCAAAAATCTTTTATCTTCTGTAAAGGAAACATTCTAGAGAAATATATAAATTGGATTTTTTTGGTTTTTTGTAATTTTGAAATCTCGAAATCTTTGTAACTTTGAAGTCTTTGTAATCTTGAAATCTTAATAATCTTTGAAATCTTTGTTATCGTGCAATTGAATCGCTCTTTGTAAATCAAATCAAAAATCTTTTATTTTCTATAAGTAAAATATTCAAGGAAGTGGTACTTAGCTTTCATGTGATTTTCTGTTGCTGTCATCTTTTGCGAAGTATATGATTTGCTTATGAAACTGGCATCCTTGAAATGCATAAACGTCGCTCAAAGAAATGTAATTATCGCGTAGCAAAAAGAAGTGTAAGAAATGAGATTTGAACCCTTGACCCGCCTCTTGCATATTCTGCACCATACCAACTGTTCTAATTAATTTGCGAGATAATCATCAACTTTCTTCTTTGCGAAATAATCATAGTCCGTGCGAAATTTCGCATAACAAAAATAAATGTGCGAGAAACAAGAATTGATCCTGCGACCTGCTGCTTGCATTCATGCCTCTTGACCAACTGTGCCAGTTCTCTTGTGCAAAATTATCGCACACTTGTTAAAACTTGATTTGCTCTTCGCTGGTAGCAACCCAAAAATATGTAAAATGTGCGAAAAATTCGCAGGAGGTGGGAATTGAACCTACGTCCTTCTTCATGTATCGAATCAAATGAACCATCTGTGTCAACCCTCCTTTGCGAAATTTCTGTGCGAAATAATCATAAACTCTCTTCTGTGAGAAATACTCTTGCGAAATATCCATGCAAAAAATACACATTCGTTGGGATTTGAACACACGACCATGAACTCATTAACTTCGCAGGTGACCAATTGTCTTTGCCTCTTGTTTGCGAAATTATGAAACAACTTTGCGAAATTATTCATTTTTTCGTCCTCTGTAAAAAGAAGAAAACTATGCTCGCAGGCGAATTCGAACTTGCGACCACAAACACACATGTTGTTCTCCGGACCAACTGTTCAAGAATTTCTCTGCGAAACTAACTCATAACTTTTTTCCTTATTCTCTTATTCGCCACTGAAGATAATAATAAAATGAAAACTATGTATCTTTGTGAATTCGAACCCATGACCTATTTCTTGTTCGCTCAGCCTTGAACCATTTGTGTGAATTTCTGTTTGTGATAAAAATTGCAGCATCGTCTCTTATCTTCTCTTCGTCCTTCCTTAATTTCTTTCAACAATTTGCTTCTTGCTTTTTCTCCTGAATATGGAAATCTTCTATTGAAACTTTGGTTTTCTTCTCTGGAAGTGTAATTTCTTCCTTGAAATTTCCATTTTTGAACCTAAACTTTATATATCTAGAAAAATCTACACACACTACACAGTTGATGACTTCAAGTATCCATAGAAATTAAATATCAACACCGAATCTTCTTGAACCAACAAGTTACAGGAAGGATAAATCCTTTACTCATCCATGTTTCTAGCGCCAAATGTAGTTGCAGGAAATCCCACAACACACCCCATATAATATTTCATAGATCTAAATCTATTTCATAATCAAAATAAAGATTAAAGTGCTAAAATTGTAAAATAAGACACAAGATTTATGTGGTTCGATCAATGTGATCTACATCCACGGGGTTAGGGTTCTTCACTATGATTATTGAAATTACATTTGGGTTACATTGGGAATCTCCATTAATGGATATTTAGTAGAGCTCTAGATCTAGTTTTAAGGGAAGAAGATGATAAAATAAAGTCTCTCTCTCTCTTACAAAATTGTGTATATCTTTCTCTCTCCTACCTTTCTCTTTATATATAGGTGTTTACATAGTGGATGACAGCTCATATTACCCTTCATTTTCGGATCCCCTGCTACGTTCTCTCAGGATCTCTTTATAATTTCGCAGGCTCACTTTCTCTCTATCATTTTCGCAAGCTCTACTACATTCTCGTAAGCTAAGGAAATGGATTAATTTCGCACGCTAAGAAAATATATTGTTGCGAGATTCTGCTCCTACAAAGCATCCTAGGTAGCCTATGTAAATGGTTTTGAGTTCAATCTGTGATTTCTTGTGCCTTAGAAAGGCAAGTAATACTAGGGATTGACATCTTTTGCTGAGATTAAATCATCATCTTTGTTAGTGATTATATCACATCTTCAAAGTAGTTTGAGGCTATAAACTCTATAGCTCTTTGATTGAAAACGGAACTAGTATATCAACCTATGGGAAATCTATGCATTTAGGTGGTTGATGTGATTTTTTATGTTGTTGCATAAAGTGGTACTAAAAGTTCGTTCAACTCAGACTTGTAAAGACTCGATTTCAGACTTAAAAATAGAAAAAATATATATACAAAAGGTTGTCACAAAATATCAAGAGGTACTGAGACTCAAGATTCCACCAATTCTCATATTCATGTGGTTCGACTATCAATTCCAGACAATTATAGCTCATAACATATAAATATTGACTCTTTATTCTTTGCCAAGGTAGATTTTATAAAAGATTGACTGTAAATCACAAGCATGACGTATCAAAAATACAAAGACCGAGCATACGTCATCAAACAAAATCACAATCAATTAAGAAAAATCATGAAACGATTTTAAAATAGTGCAAAAATCATAAAGGAATTAAATAGATTTACCACAGGCATAGAGATTGGCTTCCTCCATCATCCCAGTGTTGGGTTTTAGCTCCTCATGTTATTCACGTGCTCAAAATAGGTATTCATAGCTCAAAAGGGTGAAAAACAAGAGAAAACTAATGACTCAGACAGTTTGCAACGTTGTATAAGCGTTACAAACAACTGTTACAATCTCATTCTAAACGATATATGAAAATGTTGTAGAATATAAGACTACCTGGAGAGTTGTGCGTGTAGTTGATTCTGCGACCAATTTTGCGATCGACACGAAGGTCCAATGTTCTTCGTGTTCTTCGATTCCCGCACCGTGAGAATACTTTTCCTGCACTCCTTCGATTCTTCTCTGCAGCTTCTACCGTACCTCTGTATCGACCCCAAACCCTCGACACCCTTTATCTGATGTTCAGACACCCTTTTTATATCATCACAGGACGATTAAAACTCAAGGTTCTGATGCGTGTCGTAGGTGCAATCAAATTAATCAATATTTCCACTCAATTAAAACTAATATAATGGAAGTCAAGTTCGTTCCCACGAGGAGCAAGATATTCTAGTTGTAAAAATTGTCACAAAAGGGGGGTGTAAAAAGCAAAAAGAAAATAAACAAAGCAATTAAAAGATAAAGTTGGAAGCAATAAGAGAGACAAGACCAAGGAATCCTTCTTCGTTACGAAACAATGAATCAAGTTATGTTCTTTTCTACTTGTTATAAGTCATGATTATCACCAACCGTAGGATAGCAGTCCGCTTAGCTAGCCCCAAAATCCCTAATTTCACCGAGTAACAGTCCGCTTAGTTATCGATTCTATTCAAAAGAACCACCCCGAGGTTCGCTTACAAGATGTAATTCCCTGAATGCATTAAGATTTATGAATTTAGGTTTAGTACTAGTAGTTAAACTCGGTTCGCTTGGTTCACTTTCTAGCGTTGTTTTTACACACAATCGCTCCATGGAATCCCTCCGCAAGGTCTCGTGTTTTCTACTTGTGTAAAGTGTCGAGAACGATTACGTATTCCCTAACTTATACTAGATATAGATCAATTAACAAATCAATTTAGCGTGCACTCCAAACAATCTATCAATCAATCATGAATGAATAAACATTCCTATTAGTAAAAAAAATCGATAATCATGTGAAAAATCTCAAGATAGAATTGAAACAAAACTCAAATCATGTTAAGAACTAGGAATTCATCCTCAATCAATAAGAAAATTAGCTACTCATGCTTTTGAAATTCACACAAATAATTATTTAAAAGAAGAATTTTCAAGTTCACACAAATAATTAAGAAGAAGAATCAAAGGCAAACACAAGTGTAGTGTGTGTAGAGAGGTCTGTAAAAGATGTAGAAAACTTCTCTATTTATAGGCTTCAATATTCTCCAAATCTTCCAAGGATTAGAATCCTTTTCCTTTAGCAATTCAATTTCCAAATCCAAGCTTTTCTCAACTCTTCATCTTCTCTTTCCAAATTTGAGTCCAATTCTCCATCCAATTCCTAGCCCAAGTCTTCACACCCATGAGAGAAATCCATAGAAAATTTGGAATTTTTGGCTCATGGAAAAAGCTGGTATTATGGCCGGAATTTGGCCGGAATCCATCACCGACGGCCACCTGAAAATTTCTCCGTCAAGGGAATATTCGACGGAATATTCCGTCAGTCCTCCGTTAGGACTAACGGTCAAACGAGTCTTCAATTAGTCAACGGTCAAGGCAGAAAAGGGAGTTAGCTACCGAGTCAGCAGCGAGTCAGCATTGAGTCAGCCTGGATTGTCTTACTCAGCCGAGTTGGATCAGCTCTGGATCGGTCATCGCCGAGTTGACTCGCCGGTGCAGAAAACCGGCCGAGTCTTGGCTGTTTTCTTCATCGTTTCCAGCCAACTTAGGCCTTTTCACGACTCCTTCTCTCGTATCAAATCCTAGCACATACATCTAACAATTTTGAGAACCCATTCTTCTCTTGCAATTATTCATTACCACAACCACCATTCACTTCCAGATACCACCTACAGCTCACTGCTCTTCCTTTTCTTGTCTCAGTCAACCACCAACAACTCAATTGCATCACCTCCTTGTACCGACTTCCTTGTACTCGGTTTCATTGCCACAAAGATAACCTCAAAACCCCGTTGAGCCTCAAGCCATAACTCGGGACCACATCTTTGCTGCGATTTTTCATTCAACTCCGGCCAAGATGGCAATGCTTTCACCACTGCAACTTCAACTCTTTGTTACTTCTTCTTCTTTCCCTGAGCCACCAACAAGCTCCATCTGCAGCTATTTCCAGCAGCTCAGAACCCATCTGGTCACCACTAAAACTAGCTCCATTACCACTGCCATCTTAATCCTTGCTTAGCAGCACCATGACAACCCCATACTCACTCCATCGAACCTGTAATCAATCATCAGCAGAACTCATTCCAATTTCAGCTTTCATACATCTTCAACTCAACCCCATCTGCGATTCCATCTTCACGGTATCATCTAAGCCACATTATTTCATTCAACAGATTGTGAGTTTCTTCTTCATTCGATTTTCAGTTCTCTCGGTTTGCCAATTTCTCAACAAATCGAACCCATTCTCATTTGTGTATTCACAGCTGCAATTCTCTTCAACACCCATTTCACCAAGCTTCAACAGCGGCAAGAACCCATTCTTCTTCACTGTTCATTTACAGAGATGAACCCTAATTTTATCTTGAACCCATCTCTGATTCATAACATCATCGTCTCAGAAATTAACCCAGTTTCGATTCAACAATCAAGACCATCAAACCCTCCTCGATTCGGTCGTAATGCTCATGAACTAACAGCAGTGAGTTCATCTCCTTTATCACTCATTTTCTGCATCATCTCAGGTCGATTCCAAATACTAACAACTTCAATTCTGTCTTCTCTTTTCTTCTTTATTCTCGAGTTTTGATTCACTCTCTGGCAATAAATCCCTCAATCTCTTGGAATGGTTCTCGATCCCAAACGGCAGCCATTAACTCTTCTATCTCAGGTGAAAAATGATTGAGAAGATGAGTATTGAATTTAGGTTTTAGGGTTATAAATTGAGTCTGTTATCCAACACCCGGTCACCCCGATAAGGGATAACTAAGCTGGTTGTCCCTTATCCTCAGCTAGTATATGTTTATTACTCCTCTAAAGGAGAGTTGCCCCCCTTAACCTCGGCTTGGCTCCACATAGTGTTCGCACATAAAATGACGATTTTTGCCCTTTTGCTCAAATTGGGTAATTTCTTCTTCTTTTCCTCCGTGTGACTCCAAAGTAGCTACAAAACTCAAAACAAGCGTAAAATACATAATTTACAAGAAAAATAGCAAAGAAAGCATAAACTCTGTATAGTAAATACGGTGTATTCTACACCTATCAAATTCCCCCACACTTAGACTTTGCTAGTCCTCGAGCAAATCAAACTAAAAACTCACAACTTCAAAGCGTTCCAGCGTCCCAAGCATCCAAAGAGTTATGAGGACATAGAGTTTCTGCATGCTAGTAATAAGAAGTTAGAAATACTAAAGAACATATTCTCATTCTTAAATGTTGAGTGAGAAATAACCACACCATAATGAGAGAATGCGTGTTTGAGAAACGATCAATAAGCATTTCGCCTCGACTTCTGCCTTACCAAAAAGGATTTTATGATAATTGCACTCAAAAAGACGGCTTTTTATGGTTCTCACATGTGTGCAGGTAGGAATGAAGAGAGAATTCCTGCAACACGTTGAATGGTGGGAAGGACAACTTCCGAAATATTTTTTAAAAACCCACATCTTTTAATATTTTGAAAAACCATTTTTCTGACGATCTCTACAAAAGGAAATCAACCATTTATTATTGAGGATGAGATTACTTACTCACCTTCACATCTGATCGCTAATTATGATAACACCACTCTCACGGCATCCAATAGAAACATCTTCCGCTCCTCGTCTTGATCTTCTTGGTCTTCGTCTTCGGTTCCAACTATTGATGATAAACTCTTGAATTTCATAAATCCTTGACAATTTGTAACCTTTTTACCTTAAATCCTTGTCTCTTGAAACTTCCTTATAAATTTTCCTTTCCCACGGCTTATTAACAAAAATAAGAACAAATATTTCTCTTTTTTTTTTTTTTTTTTTTTTTTTTTTTTTTTTTTTTTTTTTTTTTGAAAACAAAAGAAATTAAATACAAAATAAACCATGGCCGTGGAAGAAGTATTTTACCACTTGATTCTTCACAACTTGTATCGTCTTGAAATCATAAACTTCAAAAATTCTCACCTTTTAATTTTCTTCGCTTTTATGAATAAGTCTTCATACTTGTATGTATAATTATGCTCATTGTATTGTAAGTCTTCAACATATATGTAAAATCCGCTCATTTGTATGTTGCTTTACTTGAATTTGAAATTTGCTCTTTTTTCTCGTTCCGTTGCTTGTAAACCATAAACTTTTCCAACTTTCCTTGTAGATTTTGATGTCGCTCCTTGTTGATGATGAGAGTGTTTCTATGGATCCGTTGTTGTCGAGAGAATGAATGGTGCTAACTGCAAATCGAACTACAAGAAGGAAGCTTTCATCTATAGACGTCACCCTCATGATTGACAAAATTAGCACTCAAGAGATCAAAGAGTAGTGCTTCTATTGGTGGGAGGTTGGGTAGCTCACCATTCTACCCGGAATTAACGTACGGTGACACACACTCAAAAGAAAGCTCTTTAGTAGACGGAAAAATTTCTGGTCGGTGCCTCACATGATATGAATACAGGTAGTCTCCACTAATGATTGATCAACAACTCTAATAATGCATTTCTCCCTGCACCAAATTCGCATCACCGGCATGATTAAATCCATTATTTAACACTCTAACAAGCAAGAAATCCGAATGTAATTCTCTAACACTTCCAAGTTCAATTATGTCGGTCAAAATCTCTATGTAAACATACCTAGAAGTATGCTAGTGACTCTAAAATCTCTAAAAGTTGGAGTTTTTATGTAAAACTTTTTTTTTCAAATTTTTTAATTTTTTTGTAATTTTGTTTTAAAAACATGCTTAACCACTCCCCCACTTAAACCTTACATTGTCCTCAATGTAATTGAATCCTCCTAGTAAAGTCAAGGTGGGAAATTTTAACATGATAAGAAACAAGAAAAAGAAATAACAAAAAGCAAAAGAATAAGAAATACAAAACCTATGGGTTGCCTCCCATTAAGCGCTTGTTTTAAAGTCGAGTAGAGCCCGACTTAGCTCTTGCGGCACATTACTCCTCCGGAGGAGTGCATCTCCAAATGAAAGTTCATCAACATTCACATAAGCGATGTCGCGAGATGACGCAGCCTTCTGGTCTCTAATTCTTGAATCTTCTTGCTCAATTGCAAATTCTTCTTTTCAAGATTGTCAAGGTCTTCTCAAGGTCCGAGGCAACTACAAAGGAAGATCTTCCAACCTATAAAAGAAGATAGAAAAATCATTAAAACATATATATATATTTAAACAATTTAAAGTTAGCGCTTGTACACATACTGTGAGACCCAAGTGCATTCAAAAGGTCGGGAGACACAACTCTAGAGACTCCATTGAATGAATTATTGCCTTCCAAAGAAAGCAAAGATTACACACGCTTTGCAGAGCCCCGCAAAGAGAAGCTAGGGAGCATCTCCCATTCACCTTGGATAAATGATCCATTGAAGAACCGGGTCGATGGAATCTTCTTGGCGAGAGAAATCCATTATTTAGCTTGAGCACTCTTTAACTTAGTTAAAGCAGAGGATTTAAGAAATCCGAATAGTTTCTTCAACTCCAATTCTACGCGTAAAGATAGATAAGAAAGAGGCAACAATATTGTTTTAAATAAGAAGAAAGGAAGTGATTCTTACTTCACTCGTGAGCTGATCAAGCAATGTCAAATTCCTGTCGTAGTCAAAGATTTCACAAACTTAGCAATTATAGAAAGAAAGTTGAAAGCAAAATTTGTCGGAGAAACAGGCCATTTGAATTCCAAGGATGATATCCTGCGAGATTCGCAGGGAAGAATATGCTAGACCATTTAAGACGACCCACCTAAAATCGAGGAGAGGTATTATTGCCTGGGTGCCAATCAAGTTGAGGAGACATTATCCTTTTTTTATGTAAATTCACATAGTTATCACCGAGTTTTTTTTTCAAAATAACAAACTTTTTTAATTTTTTTAGGGTAAAGAATTTTTGTACAATCGCCACTTAATTGATAAAACATAAAATGCTCAGATTATATTAACGAGAAGCCGACCGAGCGAGACTATAATCTTTTGATCCTGAAGAAGAATAGATGAGGGTTCTTGATCGGGAATGGTTGATGAGTAAAACCCTTCTAAACCTTGAACTTCTTCATTGTCCTCAGATTGTAATGCGGAAGGAGAGAATCAAGAAAATAGAGACCTCCTAGTAAAGTCAAGGTGGGAAATTTTAACATGACAAAGAAGAAACAAGAAAAAAGAAAATAACAAAAAAAGCAAAAAGAATAAGTTCCTTCATCAACAAAGATCAAAAATACAAAACCTATGGGTTGCCTCCCATTAAGCGCTTGTTTTAAATGGTCGAGGGTTAAGAAGTGTCGCGAGAATAAATGATTGTACATCTGCGACACTTCGCACAAACCAAATAAAAGGATAGATTAGACTTAGCTAGGCAAGTCATTAGGAGAGAGAAAGTTTAAGAGCGCTTTGCGTGTAAACACTTTATGAATTCAATCAATAAATGTTCTTGATCTTCCTCTAATGGATTAATTAAGCAAAATCGAGTGGGGGTGTAGTGGGGAGGAATCCTCCTAGTAAAGTGCATCTAACCAAAAAAATGAAATACAAAAAAGTTCATCAACATTCACATGAAAGTTCATCAACATTGTTCTCATAGTATGGCTTCAATCTATGGCCGTTGACTTTGGAAACCGAATTGTCTCTAAGACTAGTAATTTCAACTGCACCATGAGGAAAAACATTAGTAACAACATATGGTCCAATCCATCGGGACCTTAACTTTCCAGGAAATAGTTTAAGGCGAGAATGATATAAAAGGACTTTTTGTCCCACGATGAAGCTTTTACGAGAAATCATCTTGTCATGAAAAAGCTTGGTCTTTTCCTTGTAAATCCGGGCACTCTCGTAAGCATCATTACGTATCTCCTCTAGCTCATTTAGTTGTAACTTCCGTTGTTTCCCCGCTTCATCATACTCCATGTTGAATTTCTTTATCGCCCAATAAGCCTTATGTTCAAGTTCAACCGGAAGATGACAAGCCTTTCCATAAACCAACCTATATGGAGACATACCAATCGGTGTCTTATACGCCGTTCTATACGCCCAAAGTGCATCATTGAGCTTAAAGCTCCAATCTTTCCTCGTGGTATTCACCGTTTTCTCAAGAATGGACTTTATCTCACGATTCGAAATTTCCGCTTGTCCACTAGTTTGTGGATGATAAGGCGTACCAATTTTGTGTGTTATGTTGTACTTCTTGAGGAGAGCGTGGAAAGCCCTCTTGAAATGTGAGCCTCCATCGCTTATCACCACTCTTGGTGTTCCATGCCTATTGAATATGTTTTCCCTTACAAAATCACAAACAACTTGAGAGTCATTAGTCTTGGTGGCTCTAGCTTCCACCCATTTCGAAACATA
This sequence comes from Papaver armeniacum, assembly GCA_023531295.1. Classification (NCBI taxonomy): domain Eukaryota; kingdom Viridiplantae; phylum Streptophyta; class Magnoliopsida; order Ranunculales; family Papaveraceae; genus Papaver; species Papaver armeniacum. The sequence continues at coordinate 16,325 of JAJJWW010005110.1, forward strand.
ATCAACGGCAAGAAGTATATAAAAGTTTCCATCCGAATTGACAAAAGGGCCCATAAAATCAATACCCCACACATCAAAAATCTCAACGGCGAGAATTGGTGTGAGTGGCATTTGATTTCGAGCACCTAGATTGCCCGTTCGTTGACATCTATCACACGATTTACAAAAAACATATGAATCTTCAAACAAGGTGGGCCAATAAAATCCACTCTCGAGAACTTTGAGAGCGGTGCGCTTAGAACCAAAGTGGCCACCACAAGCAAAAGTGTGGCAAAAGGAGAGGATGGATTGAAATTCGGAGTTAGGCACGCACCTTCGCATTATTTGATCAACCCCATATTTCCATAAGTATGGTTCATCCCACACATATTGTTTAGCTACCTTCTTAAGCTTCATCTTTTGGAAATTAGACATTGTACTAGGTACTTTCCTTGTCACCAAGTAATTCACTATGTCCGCATACCAAGGTGTTGATTCTTCCATGGAGAAAAGTTGTTCATCCGGAAAGCGATCATGTAATGGAAGTTCCTCTTGAGACATAACAAGTCTACTAAGATGATCCGCAACGGTATTCTCCACACCCCTCTTATCACGAATTTCTATGTCGAACTCTTGTAACAATAGGATCCACCGGATTAATCTTGGCTTAGCTTCTTTCTTCTTTATTAAGTGTCTTAGTGCGGCATGATCGGAATACACAATAACCTTTGTACCCACCAAGTATGATCGAAATTTTTCCAAAGCAAAAACTATAGCCAATAACTCCTTTTCCGTGGTAGAATAATTGATTTGTGCATCATTAAGGGTCCTAGATGCATAATAGATAACATGGGACAACTTGTCCACCTTTTGACCCAAAACGGCTCCAACCGCATAATCACTAGCATCACACATTAATTCAAATGGAAGATTCCAATCCGGTGATTTGATAATTGGCGCACTTGTCAACATTTCCTTCAATTTGTCAAAAGCATCCTCGCATTCCTTGTTGAAGTCGAAAGGTACCTCCTTTTGTAATAACTTGCACATCGGCATGGAGATTTTGGAGAAATCCTTGATAAACCGCCTATAGAAACCTGCATGGCCAAGAAAAGAACGAATTTCCCTCACCGAAGTGGGATATTGTAAGTTTCTTATTAAATCTATCTTTGACTTGTCCACTTCGAGCCCTCGAGAGGACACAATGTGACCAAGTACTATGCCATGGTTTACCATAAAGTGACATTTCTCCCAATTAAGGACAAGGTTTGTGTCTATGCATCGTTTAAGAACTAGTTCAAGGTTGTTTAAACAACCATCAAAAGAATTGCCATAAACACTAAAGTCATCCATAAATACCTCGATGATGCGCTCCACATAATCCGAGAATATACTCACCATGCATCTTTGAAAAGTAGCCGGCGCATTGCAAAGGCCGAACGGCATCCGTCTATATGCAAACGTTCCAAACGGACAAGTGAAAGTGGTCTTCTCTTGGTCCTCCGGTGCAATAACAATTTGGTTGTATCCCGAATAACCATCCAAAAAGCAATAATAAGAATGCCCCGCTAACCGCTCCAACATTTGATCAATGAAAGGTAAAGGAAAGTGATCCTTTCGGGTTGCGGAATTAAGCTTTCTATAATCAATGCACACTCTCCAACCGGTTTGAACTCTTGTAGGAACAAGTTCATCGTCTTGATTTCGAACAACCGTGACTCGGATTTCTTGGGTACCACTTGAACCAGGACTAACCCACTTGCTATCGGAAATTGGGTAGATTACCCCACACTTAGCAATTTGAGTATCTCTTTTTCACAACCTCCATCATGGGAGGATTAAGCCGACGTTGAGCATCACGTACCGGCTTCACGTTTTCTTCCATTAGAATCCTATGCATGCACATGGATGGACTAATGCCTTTGATGTCCGCAATTGTCCACCCAATAGCCGTTTTGTGCTCTCTCAAGACTCTAAGCAAACGGTCTTCTTGTACCGGTGTGAGGTTCTTAGAAATAATCACCGGAAGCTCATCTCCATCTCCCAAGAAAGCATACTTCAAATGGTCCGGAAGCGGCTTCAATTCTAGTTTGGGCGCCTTCACAATAGATGGTACAAGTACTTCATCATTCACGGGTAAAGAAATATATGAAACATTACCCTTTTTAGCTTCTTGTAATGTCTCCAAGGCACCACACATCTCCACCAATTCATTGGAGATTTCAACATCCAAGTTAGACAAGCCGTGGACGTCCAATTCAATGCTCTTTTGCAACACCACATCAAGTTCATCCTCTCGATTCAATTCCACAATTTGTTGCGCTAATGAATCAACCACATCAATGGAGTAAACGGAATGCACATCACTTGGGTAGCGCATGGCTTCAAATATATTAAAGTGTATTATCTCCTTGTCGAATTCCATAGTGAGTGTACCCATATCAACATCAATCTTCGTCTTCGCGGTCTTCATGAATGGCCTCCCAAGAAGTACAGAAGTAGATGCTCGGTTCTCATTGTTGTCCATATCCACCACAAAGAAATCCACCGGAAAAATAAGCTCATTTACTTGCACTAGCACGTCTTCTACAAGCCCCTTTGGATATATGTTAGACTTGTTCGCTAATTGGATAATAACTCTTGTCTCTTTCAAAGGTCCAAGATTCAAGGAGTCAGTCATATATTTCGGCCGACATCACACTAATGGAAGCACCCAAGTCAAGTAAAGCATGTTCAAACCTTTGCTTACCAATAGTAATTGGCACCGTGAAACCACCGGGATCCGTGCACTTTGTAGGCATCTTCTTCAATAGCATAGCCGACGCACTCTCGCCAACTTTAGTAATTTCATTATCAAGCAACCTATCCTTCTTGATGCATAATTCCTTCATGAACTTGGCATACCTTGGAATTGTCTTAATGGCCTCAATGAATGGTATGTTGATTTCAATCTTCTTGAAGATATCCATGAGTGCCTTGTCTTGAGCTTCTTTCTTGGATTTAGCAAAACGACTAGGAAAAGGAGGTGGAGTAGTGAAAGTAGGAACCGGTTCCTTGGATTGGTCCTTTGGTGCGGTTTCCTCCTTATCTTTGACTACCTCTTCAATAGCTTCTTCATGATGACTTGGACCATCCACTTGTCTTCCACTTCTTAAAGTAACTGCATTAACATTCTCTCTTGGATTCACAAATGGTTGTGAAGGAAGTTTTGTGGATGCTTGAGATTTTAATAGGTTCACATCGGTCGCCAATTGTCCCATTTGAGTTTGTAAGTCCTTGATGGCCGAATCGGTCTTTTGTTGGCTTTGTTGGAACATAGAAGTAAGACCTTGCACACCTTGCATTAATGCATTGAGCTTGTCATCATTCAAAGAATCACGCTCCTTGACTTGTTGTGGTTGGAATTGTTGAGAACCACCTTGTTGTTGAGGTTGAAAACATGATTGTTGAAAACCACCTTGTTGCGCATATGGATTAGGAGCCGCCGCTTGCTTGTTTGCATAACTAAAGTTGGGATGATCCTTCCAACCGGGATTATAGGTATTGGAGTATGGATCGTACCTTGGCCTTTGATTTGGATATAAAGCATTCACTTGTTCGGTCTCACCATCCGGAATAATTACCGCGGCCATCCTTTGCATCATTATCTCCATGTTACTCATCCTTTGATCAAGATGTGATGATGAATCACTAACTTCATGCACTCGCCTAACCATTGGTTCATCCCTTGTGTAGAATTGTTGCGAGTTCGCAGCCATACTTTCAATCAACTCGGTAGCTTGGGTCACCGTCTTGTTCACTAGTGCACCACCACCCGCGGCGTCAAGAAGAGACCTATCGCTTGGGTTGAGAGCTTCGTAGAAGTATTGGAGTATCATAACCTCACTAAATTGATGGTGTGGACAGCTTGCCACCAACCTCTTATATCGCTCCCAACATTCATACAATGACTCTCCCACATGTTGTTTCAATCCACAAATCTCCTTGCGAATTTGAGTAGCTTTGGATGCGGGAAAATATCTCTCGAGGAAAAGTTTCTTCATCCCATTCCATGTTGTGATACTTCCGGAAGGCAAATAATATAACCATTCCTTAGCATTGCCCGCCAAAGAAAACGGGAAAGCTTTCAACATTGCTCCATCCGCATTAGTCTCCGGTGGAAGCATGGCCATAACTATGGCATAGAAGTCCATAAGATGTTTGTTTGGGTCCTCATTCACCATGCCATGGAACTTTGGTAACTCTCTAATCAACCCCGGCTTGATCTCGAAGGTTGAGTTAGTTTGGATACACCATTGTTGTGTATCAAGCTTGTGAGAAGCTAGGTCCTTTAGTGTATGATCAGCCATTGTTTCTTCCTCTTTGTCCGAATCTGTGAAATCACTTGATGAAGAAGGAGGAAGTGGAGTGTTAACCGCACGAATGAAATCCTTTAGTTGAGTGCCGGATCGAAGACGTATCGGACTCGGTCTGCCCTCTTTAAGCATTCACCAAAGGTATAACACCTGAAACAAGATTCTCAAAAACTAAGTTAGATACGGTAAAGAATCTAACAAAGCAAGAATAAAGCAAAAATAAAAATAAAAACAACTAAAAATCGCCCGTTGCTCCCTAAGACAACGGCGCCAAAATTTGATGCGTGTCGTAGGTGCAATCAAATTAATCAATATTTCCACTCAATTAAAAATAATATAGTGGAAGTCAAGTTCGTTCCCACGAGGAGCAAGAGATTCTAGTTGTAAAAATTGTCACAAAAGGGGGGTGTAAAAAGCAAAAAGAAAATAAACAAAGCAATTAAAAGATAAAGTTGGAAGCAATAAGAGAGACAAGACCAAGGAATCCTTCTTCGTTACGAAACAATGAATCAAGTTATGTTCTTTTCTACTTGTTATAAGTCACAGATTATCACCAACCGTAGGATAGCAAGTCCGCTTAGCTAGCCCCAAAATCCCTAATTTCACTGAGTAACAGGTCCGCTTAGTTATCAGATTCTATTCAAAAGAACCACCCTGAGGTTCGCTTACAAGATGTAATTCCTCGAATGCATTAAGATTTATGAATTTAGGTTTAGTACTAGTAGTTAAACTCGGTTCGCTTGGTTCACTTTCTAGCGTTGTTTTTACACACAATCGCTCCACGGAATCCCTCCGCAAGGTCTCGTGTTTTCTACTTGTGTAAAGTGTCGAGAACGATTACGTATTCCCTAACTTATACTAGATATAGATCAATTAACAAATCAATTTAGCGTGCACTCCAAACAATCTATCAATCAATCATGAATGAATAAACATTCCTATTAGTAAAAACAATCGATAATCATGTGAAAAATCTCAAGATAGAATTGAAACAAAACTCAAATCATGTTAAGAACTAGGAATTCATCCTCAATCAATAAGAAAATTAGCTACTCATGCTTTTGAAATTCACACAAATAATTATTTAAAAGAAGAATTTTCAAGTTCACACAAATAATTAAGAAGAAGAATCAAAGGCAAACACAAGTGTAGTGTGTGTAGAGAGGTCTGTAAAAGATGTAGAAAACTTCTCTATTTATAGGCTTCAATATTCTCCAAATCTTCCAAGGATTAGAATCCTTTTCCTTTAGCAATTCAATTTCCAAATCCAAGCTTTTCTCAACTCTTCATCTTCTCTTTCCAAATTTGAGTCCAATTCTCCATCCAATTCCTAGCCCAAGTCTTCACACCCATGAGAGAAATCCATAGAAAATTATGGAATTTTTGGCTCGCCGGAAAGCTGGTATTATGGCCGGAATTTGGCCGGAATCCATCACCGCCGGCCACCTGAAAATTTCTCCGTCAAGGGAATATTCGACGGAATATTCCGTCAGTACTCCGTTAGGACTAACGGTCAAACGAGTCTTCAGTTAGTCAACGGTCAAGGCAGAAAAGGGAGTTAGCTACCGAGTCAGCAGCGAGTCAGCATTGAGTCAGCCTGGATTGTCTTACTCAGCCGAGTTGGATCAGCTCTGGATCGGTCATCGCCGAGTTGACTCGCCGGTGCAGAAAACCGGCCGAGTCTTGGCTGTTTCTTCATCGTTTCCAGGCCAACTTCCGGCCTTTTCACAGCTCCTTCTCTGTATCAAATCCTAGCACATACATCTAACAATTTTGAGAACCCATTCTTCTCTTGCAATTATTCATTACCACAACCACCATTCACTTCCAGATACCACCTACAGCTCACTGCTCTTCCTTTTCTTGTCTCAGTCAACCACCAACAACTCAATTGCATCACCTCCTTGTACCAGCTTCCTTGTACTCAGTTTCATTGCCACAGCATAACCTCAAAACCCTGTTGAGCCTCAAGCCATAACTCAGGACCACATGCTGCTGCGATTTTTCATTCAACTCCAGCCAAGATGGCAATGCTTTCACCACTGCAACTTCAACTCTTTGTTACTTCTTCTTCTTTCCCTGAGCCACCAACAAGCTCCATCTGCAGCTATTTCCAGCAGCTCAGAACCCATCTGGTCACCACTAAAACTAGCTCCATTACCACTGCCATCTTAATCCTTGCTTAGCAGCACCATGACAACCCCATACTCACTCCATCGAACCTGTAATCAATCATCAGCAGAACTCATTCCAATTTCAGCTTTCATACATCTTCAACTCAACCCCATCTGCGATTCCATCTTCACGGTATCATCTAAGCCACATTATTTCATTCAACAGATTGTGAGTTTCTTCTTCATTCGATTTTCAGTTCTCTCGGTTTGCCAATTTCTCAACAGATCGAACCCATTCTCATTTGTGTATTCACAGCTGCAATTCTCTTCAACACCCATTTCACCAAGCTTCAACAGCGGCAAGAACCCATTCTTCTTCACTGTTCATTTACAGAGATGAACCCTAATTTCATCTTGAACCCATCTCTGATTCATAACATCATCGTCTCAGAAATTAACCCAGTTTCGATTCAACAATCAAGACCATCAAACCCTCCTCGATTCGGTCAGAACAGCTCATGAACTAACAGCAGTGAGTTCATCTCCTTTATCACTCATTTTCTGCATCATCTCAGGTCGATCCCAAATACTAACAACTTCAATTCTGTCTTCTCTTTTTTTCTTTATTCTCGAGTTTTGATTCACTCTCTGGCAATAAATCCCTCAATCTCTTGGAATGGTTCTCGATCCCAAACGGCAGCCATTAACTCTTCTATCTCAGGTGAAAAATGATTGAGAAGATGAGTATTGAATTTAGGTTTTAGGGTTATAAATTGAGTCTGTTATCCAACACCCGGTCACCCCGATAAGGGATAACTAAGCTGGTTGTCCCTTATCCTCAGCTAGTATATGTTTATTACTCCTCTAAAGGAGAGTTGCCCCCCTTAACCTCGGCTTGGCTCCACATAGTGTTCGCACATAAAATGACGATTTTTGCCCTTTTGCTCAAATTGGGTAATTTCTTCTTCTTTTCCTCCGTGTGACTCCAAAGTAGCTACAAAACTCAAAACAAGCGTAAAATACATAATTTACAAGAAAAATAGCAAAGAAAGCATAAACTCTGTATAGTAAATACGGTGTATTCTACACCTATCAGGTTCCTTCTCCCGCAGGTCACGGTATTTTTTCTTTTATTTTCCATTCACACGGCTTCTGTTTAGCTGTCAAACTTCTCTTATTCGATCAAACCAAATCCTTTAAGGAATATATTCTCGTTATACAGCTTCTTTCCTTGTTTAACAAACCAAAATCCCATAAATATCCTTCCCGTAAAATAACAGTGAAACCCCGTGAATATCCATCTCCATGTTTTCCTCCTACTCGACGATTAAACCCTGTTTTTACGAAAGTAAACTCTTTACAAACTTTTTTTTTAGTTACTTCAAGTCCAGCCCAACTAAATTTGATGATTGAATCGGTCCAGATATAGCCCAAACATCGAATCCAAAATCTGTTTATACGCTTGTTGATGGTGGTTTTTAAACAAGGGGTAAAATCGTAAAACCCCATGACCTAGTGTAACCCGCAACACATTAACTAAGAGCATTTAACTCAGGTGTAAATAATTAATAGGGGTATTTTTTCAAAATACTGCATTAGGTTTTCGACCACGTAACCCTAATTCCAAAACCAAGCCACATCTCGCGCACCATGGCAACAATGCCAAATCAAGCCGCATCTTTGCGCACCATGGCAACAATGCCAAACCAAGCCGCATATCGCGCACCATGGCAACAATGCCAAACCAAGCCGCATCTTTGCGCACCATGGCAACAATGCCAAACCAAGCCGCATATCGCGCACCATGGCAACAATGCCAAATCAAGCCGCATCTTCGCGCACCATGGCAACAATGCCAAACCAAGCCGCATCTTTGCGCACCATGGCAACAATGCCAAATCAAGCCGCATGTCTGCGCACCATGGCAACAATGCCAAACCAAGCCGCATCTCGCGCACCATGGCAACAATGCCAAACCAAGCCGCATATCGCGCACCATGGCAACAATGCCAAATCAAGCCGCATCTTGCGCACCATGGAAACAATGCCAAATCAAGCCGCATGTTTTGCGCACCATGGCAACAATGCCAAATCAAGCCGCATGCCGCGCACCATGGCAACAATGCCAAACCAAGCCGCATGTTTGCGCACCATGGCAACAATGCCAAACCAAGCCGCATGTCGCGCACCATGGCAACAATGCCAAACCAAGCCGCATGTCGCGCACCATGGCAACAATGCCAAACCAAGCCGCATGTTTGCGCGCACCATGGCAACAATGCCAAACCAAGCCGCATCCGCGCACCATGGCAACAATGCCAAACCAAGCCGCATCCTGCGCACCATGGCAACAATGCCAAACCAAGCCGCACACTCGCGCACCATGGCAAAGAATGCCAAACCAAGCCGCACACCGCGCACCATGGCAACAATGCCAAACCAAGCCGCACACGCGCACCATGGCAACAATGCCAAACCAAGCCGCACATCGCGCACCATGGCAACAATGCCAAACCAAGCCGCACACTCTGCGCACCATGGCAACAATGCCAAACCAAGCCGCACATCGCGCACCATGGCAACAATGCCAAACCAAGACGCACATGCGCACCATGGCAACAATGCCAAACCAAGCCGCACACCGCGCACCATGGCAACAATGCCAAAACCAAGCCGCACATCGCGCACCATGGCAACAATGCCAAACCAAGCCGCACACACGGCACCATGGCAACAATGCCAAACCAAGCCGCACACGTACGCGCACCATGGCAACAACGCCAAAACCAAACCAAGCACATGGCACTATGCCATTGCATGCCAAAAACCAGGCTTGCAAAACGTGCAACAGGTCACATGGCCGTGCATTGGCACATGCCAAAACCAAACTCCAACATGCCATTGGCACTCAAATTGCCCAGGCCATGCCAAACGTGCAACTAGGTCAACATGCTATGCCATTGGCACATGCCAAACCACAAGCCATAGCGCCCTATGCCATTGGCACATGCCAAAAAGCGTGCAAAACAACTAGGTCAACATGGCCGTACGTGCCATTGGCACATGCCAACACGTACCACAAGCCATATTTCCAAGCCGCTATGCCATTGGCACATGCCAAATATAGCGCCCCTAGGCTTGCAAAACGTGCAACTAGGTCAACATGGCCATATTTCCAACGTGCCATTGGCACATGCCAACACGTACCACAAGCCATATTTACAAGCCGCTATGCCATTGGCACATGCCACATATAGCGCCCTAGGCTTGCAAAACGTGCAACTAGGTCAACATGGCCGTACGTGCCATTGGCACATGCCAACACGTACCACAAGCCATATTTCCAAGCCGCTATGCCATTGGCACATGCCAAATATAGCGCCCTAGGCTTGCAAAACGTGCAACTAGGTCAACATGGCCGCACGTGCCATTGGCACATGCCAACACGTACCACAAGCCATATTTCCAAGCCGCTATGCCATTGGCACATGCCAAATATAGCGCCCTAGGCTTGCAAAACGTGCAACTAGGTCAACATGGCCGTACGTGCCATTGGCACATGCCAACACGTACCACAAGCCATATTTCCAAGCCGCTATGCCATTGGCACATGCCAAATATAGCGCCCTAGGCTTGCAAAACGTGCAACTAGGTCAACATGGCCGTACGTGCCATTGGCACATGCCAACACGCACCACAAGCCATATTTCCACGGCCCTAACGGCCACGCATGCCATTGGCACATGCCAAACACACACGCTGGTAGCCTAACTTGCAACCCTTGCAACCTACCACCAAGGCATTCCGCACATGCCATTGGCACATGCCAAACACACACGCTGGTAGCCTAACTTGCAAACCGTGCAACCTACCACCAAGGCATTCCGCACATGCCATTGGCACATGCCAAACACACACGCTGGTAGCCTAACTTGCAAACCGTGCAACCTACCACCAAGGCATTCCGCACATGCCATTGGCACATGCCACACACGCCACTAGCAGCTCTGGCATTGCTATTTACACTCAACGTACAACCTACCACCAAGGCATTTCGCACATGCCAATGGCACATGCCACACGCGCCACTAGAAGCGCCACTTGCACTCAAGGTGCAACCAACGAGATATCAACACAAACTGGGGGATGCTTTCCAGGGTTTTGGTTTGGCGGTCACAGCTTGCAGCGTACACTACGCTCACATTAAGAAAGCGTGAAAAGGAATAAAGCGGTCAAATAAATGAGGAAATAATGGTGAAAACGTTTTCACCCATTAACACCATGCGGTTACCACCTCCTCCCATTATTTCACCCTTTACTCTCTTCCTTCATGAGGCCAGTACGTTTCAATCTCGACTTGTATAAATAGGTCTTACCTATTTCCACCGGACAACAAGTCTCGGTCGGGAGAAAAATACCACACTCTCGTAAAGGCAACTTTGCAAGCTCTCCCAAAAGCTTCCATCTCTTGCAAGCTTCCTAAGCTTTCACTTTCGATACAAGTCGAGATACTACTCTCCTCAACACCTTTCTTTGCTTCCCTCCCCAAATCAACCCTTCTCCTCCACTTTGTGACCGAAGCAAGTCTGGAACGGCCATTTCTTGGTTTAGGACGGACTTGTACAGATTGATCTCTCGAATCTATAAAGTGCTCACGTGCAAAGCACATTTGTTTAGGGTTTGAACCAGTTTCTCACTCACCCACCGAAATTACCGAAATCAGCGCGGAAACGATTTTTACCCATAAACAATTGGCGACCACGAGGCGGGAGGATTGATCTATCGGCTACAATGTCGCTGTCGATCTCGTTCTTCGACCCAGATGTCAAGATGGTAGGGGAAGGCGACTCAATCCGACGCAACTACCAGACGACCCGGTTACCAGTTGCAAAAACTACACGAGAAAACTGGGGACTCGCCGAAGATGCTATCAACGATTGGGGACTTGCTGACGATGCTACCAGCAAAGCCGCCTTTTACATGGAGAGGGGCGTGTTCACAAAAACCTATGAAGTGAGTAAATTTAGACTGCGCAAGACATACGATCTGTTTTTAGGCTCTTAGTAAAACCGTCATACTACTGAGTATTGTGCCTATTACTAGCACACACTTTCATAAAAGCAATATTCCTTTCCCAAAACATAATCAGAGTCATTTTATCAAAACCATTCATCCCAGAAATAATCCAATATCCTCAAAAGCTAACATTTATCTATCAACCCAAGAAATCCAGGAAGACAAAAACCATAAACCAGGCGCTTTGTTTGCCTTTCAAAAAAAAAAAATTTCACCTACCCGTACATACCTACTTTGCACAATAACAATTACCTGTCACTATTAGCAGACGTTACTACAATGACATTTGAAGGATTATTTATGATGAAGTATTTCCACAAGTTTATGAAAGGCATACCTATGGCTACGGTTTACACCAAAGACAAGAAAACAATAAAACAAATTGAAAGAGAAATCTGGAGTACATAGCTGGGATATGCTTGCCCACTTTGTCACTACCGCGCTACCGCTAACACCATGACGTGATAACAAAGATACGAGGTAAAAAGGGGAGCCAACCAATTTCATAAGCATAACGCTTTTTAAATTTGAATAAGGAAAGGATTTCCTGTTTGAGCTACGTATGGGAAGAGGCAACTGGGCCCGCAGGAACAAGTCCAAGCCACGCCAAGCCGCACCATGCCAAGCCAATGGTCCACACCATACCGAAATCCAAGCCAGCGTCCACACCAAGTCAGCGCCCATTCCAAGACGATCCAGCGCCTACCAGACGCGTTTCCCGGATGCGCTTACCTGACGTGCTTGCCAGACGCGCATGCCAGCGCTTGCCAGAAGCGTTTTCCAGAAGCGTTTGCCAGACGCGCTTGCCAGACACGCTTGCCAGGCACACATGCCGCACGCGCATGCCAGCCGCAGTACCACACTCTGTGCTAACAGTTCGCATCCTTCCAGCGCTAACATCTTGCGCCCTTCCAAAGACCATCCTCGCCCTTCAAAACAACGCCATGGCTCCAAAGACTTCGTGATCAAAACCGTGTCATCTCTGCACGATACACTTACGATCACCAGAACCAGAGCCACTTCCGCCACCCCAACGGTTCTTCAAGCATGGCAGCTCCAACCGTCACCAGAGACGCTACTCCACCATCAGGGCAAGATACTGGAAGATCCGGAAGAAGCCGACCTCCTTGTAGCGCCGTTGATTGATGAAAAGACAAAAGATACTTCAGCAGGACGCGCGTTTATAGATGAAGAGGCTCGCGTTGCTCTTGAGCGACCAGTAGAAGGGGATAAGCAATCCAATTTCGTCACACGTGAAGATCAGCAAAGACTTCTCCAAAATTGAAAGCAAGGGAAATCAACAACTCTCCTGAGTTCACGGAGACCCTTCCCTCGTCAAGACCCGCACAATGGGAACTTCACCCACAAAATCGTACAGTCTATGATGAAACAGTTGTGTGAGATTCTATGTTTCTCCAAGGCGTAGCATCAAGACATATTTGCACCCCTCAACTGCACTACATCAGGAAAGCAGGCGTTTCCATCCAGGGAAGCCGTTCCCAAACCCCAACCTCTCATAGGAAGCACGATCGATAGATGGAACTGGGGACTCCTAACCTCTGCTCTCTTGAGGGATTTCGAGTTTGACAGAACGTGTCGCGGTCTCCGACTTCAAAATGGTAACCGTCAAGGCTCTGAGAGTTGCAAGACGTTGTTTCAACGTTCTCTCCAGAAGTAGCTCCGCATCAACGTTCTCTCAAGAAGTAGCTACACATCAACGTTCTCTCCAGTAGCTACACATCAACGTTCTCCAAATAGCGGCTTCGCATCAACGTTCGCTTCAACGCCACTCCTTCCTGCAAAGGGTCATGCCGCCACACTCCCCAGCCAGAGCTTCACCGCAGTAGCAATTACTACAAGGATGGAAACACGTAAACCATACTTGAGGACGGAAGATATACATGGGATCCCTTCACTGTCAAAGCTACGAAGACACCCACCAAAAATCCGTACCCACAACAAGGTCCTCTACTCTTCAAGGGTGCAGCGCAAGAACATCATCACCTCTCTCGTATAGAAGACGCCTTCAACACTTTACGAGGCCGCGGAGGATCCCGAGCCCCGCACTATCCAGAATATGTCATCATGTAATTTCTGAGCATCCCAGTGTCACATCCAGAAGAGTACGATAGGCTTATATCAAATCCCGTGGAGGGGGATTCAAGGCGATATAATGAAAGTAGGTCATGCATGGAGACTACCAGCGTAAGATGCTTTCACTCCCCTCAACCAGGTTATTACTGATTTCAACATCATCACTATCGAGGTTTTACGAGCCACGGGAATTTCTCAACATGAATCCGTACATGTGCACCTAAAACTCCAAAAGCACGCCAGAAGGTTACATTCACGTGTTCATGCATTCCATCATATCAAACCGAAGTATGACCGGGGACTTCTCGCTGCATCCCATTTCGTAAGATAGATCCCTAAATCGGCGTCCTCCAAGTCTGCAGCAGTCAACAAGGACGGATTCGAAGGAAGGGGAACGACTAGGTCATCCTCGTCGATAACACTGACGCATGCTCCAACAGGATATCTCTGCACAAAAGGGAAATTTTCCATTTATACAACAAGCGGCGGTAAAGTGTACGACAGTCCCCAAAGAAGAAGAAAACATACGGTATGATTTTCTTAACCCGAATAACCTTTGTTGGGATGCTCATGCAAGAGTCGGACCTCGCGCCTTCATCCGGAGAACCCGTTTGGTTAGAAGATGATTCGAATCTGCGTGACATGACAAAGAGAGAAATTCAACAAGAAGAACCTTTCTCAAACGAGGGAGATGATGCAGTTGCGTTGGGTTTGAATACAAAACCTTTAAAAAGGAAAGGAAGCAATGAGGGACATAACGCTTCCAGATTTTTTGGCATGAACGATTCCCTAATCGAAGCCGCGCGTGAAGGAAAGGCAAAATAAGGAAACTTTGCTATCTGTAGAAATACCTACTCCCACTTGTTCACACCGATCCCATCAAGTCACGTCAGCAAGCACGCACAGCTTCCCTACCTTGCGCCGGCCCCACCCGGCCTAAGCACAATCGCCTTCCCAACTCACGCCAATTTCCCAACGTCGCCCAAGTCACGCCTGGAAGCACGCATAGCTTCCACACCTTGCGCCGGTCCCACCAGCTAGCACACTCAGTTTCCCAACTCACGCCAATTTCCCAACGTCGCCCAAGCTGCACCGCCCCCCCACCAATTGTGCCAGCCTCCCGATTTGTGCAAAACTACCGAGGCAAGGATTCCAAATCCTATTTATAAAAGGTCGACAAGCCTCCTCAATTCTCTTTACGGTTTCTTTGTTGATAGTTTGTCACCATCTTATGCTTACCTCGCAACAAAGCCCCTGTCCGAGCTAGCGGGGGACTTAATGTTGATGGTGGTTTTTAAACAAGGGGTAAAATCGTAAAACCCCATGACCTAGTGTAACCCACAACACATTAACTAAGAGCATTTAACTCGGTGTAAATAATTAATAGGGGTATTTTTTTCAAAATACCGCAGTTAGGAACCCTAATTCCAAAACCAAGCCGCATCTGCGCACCATGGCAACAATGCCAAAACGCAAGCCGCATCAAGCGCGCACCATGGCAACAATGCCAAACCAAGCCGCATCGCACCATGGCAACAATGCCAAACCAAGCCGCATCTTTGCGCACCATGGCAACAATGCCAAACCAAGCCGCATCTTTGCGCACCATGGCAACAATGCCAAATCAAGCCGCATGCCGCGCACCATGGCAACAATGCCAAACCAAGCCGCATCTTTGCGCACCATGGCAACAATGCCAAATCAAGCCGCATCCGCGCACCATGGCAACAATGCCAAACCAAGCCGCATATCGCGCACCATGGCAACAATGCCAAATCAAGCCGCATCTTTGCGCACCATGGCAACAATGCCAAACCAAGCCGCATCTTTGCGCACCATGGCAACAATGCCAAATCAAGCCGCATGTCGCGCACCATGGCAACAATGCCAAAACAAGCCGCATCTCGCGCACCATGGCAACAATGCCAAATCAAGCCGCATGTCCGCACCATGGCAACAATGCCATGGCAACAATGCCAACAACAAGCCGCATATCGCGCCCATGGCAACAATGCCAAATCAAGCATCATTGCGCACCATGGCAACAATGCCAAACCAAGCCGCATGATGCGCCCCATGGCAACAATGCCAAATCAAGCCGCATGATGCGCCCCATGGCAACAATTCCAAACCAAGCCGCATACTGCGCACCATGGCAACAATGCCAAAGCAAGCCGCATGCTCGCGCACCATGGCAACAATGCCAAACCAAGCCGCACACTGCGCACCATGGCAACAATGCCAAACCAAGCCGCACACTGGCGCACCATGGCAACAATGCCAAACCAAGCCGCGCACACCGCGCACCATGGCAACAATGCCAAACCAAGCCGCACATTGCGCACCATGGCAACAATGCCAAACCAAGCCGCACACGCTGCGCACCATGGCAACAATGCCAAACCAAGCCGCACATCGCGCACCATGGCAACAATGCCCAACCAAGCCGCACACTACGCACCATGGCAACAATGCCAAACCAAGCCGTACATCGCGCACCATGGCAACAATGCCAAACCAAGCCGCACACCAAGCGCACCATGGCAACAATGCCAAACCAAGCCGCACACTGCGCACCATGGCAACAATGCCAAACCAAGCCGCACATCGCGCACCATGGCAACAACGCTAAAACCAAGCCGCACACTCGCGCACCATGGCAACGATGCCAAAACCAAACTACATATCGCACTCATTGGCAACCATGCCAAACTAAGCCGCTATGCCATTGGCACATGCCAAATATAGCGCCCTAGGCTTGCAAAACGTGCAACTAGGTCAACATGGCCGTACGTGTCATTGGCACATGCCAACACGTACCACAAGCCATATTTCCAAGCCGCTATGCCATTGGCACATGCCAAATATAGCGCCCTAGGCTTGCAAAACGTGCAACTAGGTCAACATGGCCGTACGTGCCATTGGCACATGTCAACACGTACCACAAGCCATATTTCCAAGCCGCAATGCCATTGGCACATGCCAAATATAGCGCCCTAGGCTTGCAAAACGTGCAACTAGGTCAACATGGCCGTACGTGCCATTGGCACATGCCAACACGTACCACAAGCCATATTTCCAAGCCGATATGCCATTGGCACATGCCAAATATAGCGCCCTAGGCTTGCAAAACGTGCAACTAGGTCAATATGGCCGTACGTGCCATTGGCACATGCCAACACGTACCACAAGCCATATTTCCAAGCCGCTATGCCATTGGCACATGCCAAATATAGCGCCCTAGGCATGCAAAACGTGCAACTAGGTCAACATGGCCGTACGTGCCATTGGCACATGCCAACACGTACCACAAGCCATATTTCCAAGCCGTTATGCCATTGGCACATGCCAAATATAGCGCCCTAGGCTTGCAAAACGTGCAACTAGGTCAACATGGCCGTACGTGCCATTGGCACATGCCAACACGTACCACAAGCCATATTTCCAAGCCGCTATGCCATTGGCACATGCCAAATATAGCGCCCTAGGCTTGCAAAACGTGCAACTAGGTCAACATGGCCGTACGTGCCATTGGCACATGCCAACACGTACCACAAGCCATATTTCCAAGCCGCTATGCCATTGGCACATGCCAAATATAGCGCCCTAGGCTTGCAAAACGTGCAACTAGGTCAACATGGCCGTACGTGCCATTGGCACATGCCAACACGCACCACAAGCCATATATCCACGGCCCTAACAGCCACGCATGCCATTGGCACATGCCAAACACACACGCTGGTAGCCTAAATTGCAACCCTTGCAACCTACCACCAAGGCATTCCGCACATGCCATTGGCACATGCCAAACACACACGCTGGTAGCCTAACTTGCAAACCGTGCAACCTACCACCAAGGCATTCCGCACATGCCATTGGCACATGCCAAACACACACGCTGGTAGCCTAACTTGCAAACCGTGCAACCTACCACCAAGGCATTCCGCACATGCCATTGGCACATGCCACACACGCCACTAGCAGCTCTGGCATTGCCATTTACACTCAACGTACAACCTACCACCAAGGCATTTCGCACATGCCAATGGCACATGCCACACGCGCCACTAGCAGCGCCACTTGCACTCAAGGTGCAACCAACGAGATATCAACACAAGGCGGGGATGCTTTCCCGGGTTTTGGTTTGGCGGTCACAGGCTTTACGGCGTACACTACGCTCACATTAAGAAAGCGTGAAAAGGAATAAAGCGGTCAAATAAATGAGGAAATAATGGTGAAAACGTTTTCACCCATTAACACCATGCGGTTACCACCTCCTCCCATTATTTCACCCTTTACTCTCTTCCTTCATGAGGCGGGTACGTTTCAATCTCGACTTGTATAAATAGGTCTTACCTATTTCCACAAGACAACAAGTCTCGGTCAGGAGAAAAATACCACACTCTCAGAAAGGCAACTTTGCAAGCTCTCCCAAAAGCTTCCATCTCTTGCAAGCTTCCTAAGCTTTCACTTTCTGATACAAGTCGAGATACTACTCTCCTCAACACCTTTCTTTGCTTCCCTCCCCAAATCAACCCTTCTCCTCCACTTTGTGACCGAAGCAAGTCTGGAACGGCCATTTCTTGGTTTAGGCCGGACTTGCAGATTGATCTCTCGAATCTATAAAGTGCTCACGTGCAGCACATTTGTTTAGGGTTTGAACCAGTTTCTCACTCACCCACCGAAATTACCGAAATCAGCAGAAACGATTTTTACCCATAAACAACGCTGCAATATCTTCCCGCCAAAATCCATCAGTTCAAACTGTGAAGATGAAGGGGGTTGCCCCTATCCAGTGCGATGGCGCCTATAACACAGGAATATGAATAGAAATTAGTAGGGATGCACAAGACCCACCCACGATACCCATACCCGCCCGTACCCGCTAAATCCGTGGGTTTTTTGTCCATACCCGCCAGTTGTGGGTGCGGGGTTGGTTAAGAAAAAAAAAAACCGCTGTATGTGGGTGTGAGGTTGGTTTTAGGTCATATCCGCCCATACCCTCCCGAAAAACCCGCTCAATATACACCGTTGATTACAGCTAATCCTTCATCGGCCTTGAGAAGTTCAGCTCGCTCCCTAGACCACCTCTTTTGTCCCTTTCTCTGAGAGACTTCACGTTTTCAATGGTTGTTGGTATCTTGTGTGTGAACATATCCACAGAGGTGCCAATTTAAGAGCTGGCCTTCTTAACGTTCAGAGATTTCTTTACCATCAAAAATAAAACAGAAGCGTATTCGATTTGCTATCACTATAATTAGATGCACGCGTCATGAAATATATTAAAGCGGACTCCATGGATTGTAATCTTGAAAATTTCAATGTGGTGCGCACAGATTATAGCGAACTCCTCCTCCTCCCGATCGGTATATCTAATTTTTGGATTATATCTAATTATTACGGGTTTAAGCGGGTTTAAACCCAAACCCGCCCTACCCGCAGCGGGTGGGTAACAAAACCCGCCCGCTGTTTGTGGGTGCGGGGTTGGTTATGAAAAAAAAAACCGCAGCCTGTAGGTGCGAGGTTGGTTTGAGCTTATACTCTCCCATACCCGCCCATGTGCAGCCCTAGAAATTAGGGTGCCCCTTATCAATTGAGCGCCCCTTATCCAAATGAGGGGTGTCTTTAGTAGTTTTCTCCCACGAGCGCAAAAAAAAACACCTTTCGAGCCAATTTTTCCACACATTTTTATTTCTCCAAAAATACCTATAAAGACACAAATAGACATAATAAATACAAAAATGGGTACTGAAAATATATATAATTGAGAACTAAATAGACACATAAATGCGTCTATCAAATACCCCCAAACTTATTATTTGCTAGTCCCGAGCAAATCTAAAATAGAAAATAAAATCCTAACTCACTGTCGCAGGCATCGTCGATTGCATTTAGCGTATGCAATAAGCCTTTAAACCCCTAGGTGGCCCTAGTGGCCGAGTTATAGTCTCGGGAGGGTTTACCAGAGGTGTACCCACAAAACCTTTACTCCAGACCTTAGCTATCTACGCAAAATCTTGGAAGGCACTAAAAAATCTCCTTGGTTGGCATACTTATTGACTACAGGAGGAAGTACCGATGCTGCGAAATTCCAATTGTTGTACATGAGTTTGCACTCAAGCATACTAAAATTCATATATAAGTCAGAGCTCTACTCAGATAGTCGCATTATGGATATCAATACCCGGAGTCAAAACTAATCACATGGATAGATCAAGAAGATGGATATATAGAGAAAAACATAGATGGTTTTGATGTTTACTAAGTGATTGGTGTTTCCCATATCCCGTCTGTCGAAGGCCTCGCCAAAATGAACCTATCCTAATGGGTCGAGATACTAGTCGACTAATATCAACACACCGGCATATACAAGGGAACCAGTGGTCGATAAACCTAACTCTAGGTCAACCTGTTTGGCATATACAAGGGTTCCAGTGGTCGACTTTATTGAATTTATTCCGGTTGGTCAGATGGTCTGGTCTCATTTTTTTTTTTTTCTTTTTTTTTTTCATAATATTTTTTTTTTTTTTTGGGTATCTCAATCACTCTAATTCACCCTAGCATTGGTAACAACTTGATTCGTGGGCCCCACCCAATCACTAAGAGAAACATAGTTTAAAAACAAAATAAAAACAGAAGTGAAAAGGACTCAACGAGATATGGTGAAACTATCATGTTACTTCTAACACCTGAGCTCTGTGCTTTAATGAATAGACTCTTTAGATGTTGCCATCTAATCAGATTGGTTCCTCAACTCCTACAACCAAAATGCTTCCATCCACTTAGATTGGTTAGTGCTATCCTTAATAAGCATAAATTTCTAGGCTCTGGAGTTTAACAATGCAACTAAAATGTTTTTTCCCATACCCCCAAACTTAAATCTAACATTGTCCTCAATATTCTAAAGATAAAATTAAAAGCATGAACAAGGAGAAACTGTTACCATTTGAAGCAAAAGAGATAAAGAAAGATATTACCGTGTCGCATGAATATTGGGTTACCTCCCAAGAAGTGCTAAGTTTAACGTCTTCAGCCAGACTAAGAAAGGATTAGTCACCTCATAAAATCATAAAGTAATAGCCGAAATATCTGTGGGTCATCAAAACCAAATAGAGCTATCACAAGGAAAAGGAATCTGCAACATGCCAAGAAAATTAACAAATAAAGCACACCCTTGTCTAGTTTCCTGTTTAAGCCAACTACATCTAGCTTTGGTTCAGGTTCAGGTTCTATAACTGGGTCCAAATAAAATATTTTCATGGGTTGGATTTCCTCGTAGCTAAGATCCGGTTCAGGTTGTAAAGTCTGTGAAAACTCAAATAAGAACTTAGAAGCACATAATAATAACTTGAATAATTGTGGATCCTTAAAGTCAATCAGTTTTGACTCACACAATTGACCACGATGAAACTGGCGGTCAATCTCAAGCAAATGTGTCGTTTTTATTCTCCTAAAATAATTAGGTTTGGTCTCAGAACTTAATAACTGACACATTTTAAACTCATACATTCCCATAATTGGTTGAAAAATACTTGGTGGGAAAACAAAGTCAATCTGGGTATCATAGCCTGGATAAACCACATCAAGGAGGAGGATGGGTTTCTAACAATGAACTTCTTCTGGACATTATTAGGTTCTGGGGAACTAGTATGAAGGCAATCTGGCTCAATGGTTGAGGCACATATATCAAGTCCCAAGTGAGGGATCTCTACAAGAGCTAAAGGTAAAGCACGGGGAGAATGATAATCACCCCCAAACTTAGAGTTTTGGGTGTCTCTAGATAGACTATCTACAATTTCCCTAATTTCTAGATCATCGGAATCCTGAAAATGGTCAATTGCTTCTTTTAAGTTATAATCGGAAGGTGCATCCTCACTCATCATATTTGAAATCTCTACGAGTTCATCTTCTTTGTCTAAGACTAATGTTTCTAATTCATTAGACTCTAAAACAATGTTCTCAAAAGAAACTCGTTCCTCTAAACCATAATCGGCTTCGTAATCATAAGGAAAAACTACATCGTCTAAAACGGTGGTATCTCTAGTCAAATCCTCGTCCTTTTGAATAGGTGAATAATTATTAAAATTATTTGGATTTGAACTAGAAACATTATCATTATTAAGTTCAATTGGAGTAACAAATTCCTGATCACTATGCCTACTTATTTCAAATTCTTCATCAACACTATCCTCATCATAATCATTATTATAATAACATGAAAATGGTTGAACCTCATCTAAACAAGTAGTGTTACCAAATTTATCCTCGTCATCTTGATTATGCAAATAACTATCCTCATTTTCAAAGGTACTATTGGAAACACTATATTGGAAATTAAGACTATCTTGAGCAGGTTCTTTCTGGGCCTCTAACAACATTTTCTGAGTCGACTCACATGACTTCCTGATTTTATCTAGGAAAGAAAGTTCACATGTTGTATTGCTTTCGTCCATAACTAAGTCATTCATCTCATCTGAACTACGTGTCGACTTAAATATCTTTTGTGCTGACACAGCTAACTTACGTGCGGACTCTAGTAGAGAGGAATTTTGCTCGTATGACCGGTGGGTGTGTGGATAGTAATTGGGCTCATCATGGTATGAGCCATAACCTTGAAAAGGATGATGTTCCCAACCACTATTCACACTATGGTCAAAGTAGTAACGTCCATTTTGAAACTCAGTCGGATATTCATTGTATTGGCTATTGTAATACCAGTTTGACATTCTAGGGGTGTGAGTTGTCACACAGAATAAAAACCCACTGACAGGGGATTCGTGGGTGGATAGAGTCTTACCTCCCGTACCAGACGGGTGATGAACCGTTGAAGTCGACTCAGGCCACCGACTCCTATGTCAATGTACGAACCGAGGGGCCGAGACAAAGATCGTAAATCTATCGTCCTTCCTCATAAAAACAGTTTATATTTAATTTTTTAACCCTTCCTTAGGGTTTTAAAAATAATGTCCAAGTCCAAAAATAAAGTCCAAAAATAAAAATGTCCAAAAATAAAAAGAAAAATTACAAAAATACAACCCTATTTACAGTCTAAATAAAATAAAATAAACATATACAAAATCTTCTTCGCTCCTTGGACTCCTCTTTTCTTTCCTTCTTTGGCGATGCTTTCCTTTTATAACACTTTTTATTTCCTCGTAGCTTCGCTTCAAATCTGAAAAGAATCAAAAGAATACCAAAGGCGTAAAAAAGAACAAAAAAAATAAAAATAAAAATAAACCTAAAACAAATCTAAATACAAGTCCGCGTCGGCGGCGCCAAAAATTGATGTGATTTTTTATGTTGTTGCAGAAAGTGGTAGTAAAAGTTTGTTCAACTCAGACTTGTAAAGACTCGATTTCAGACTTAAAAATAGAAAAAATATATATACAAAAGGTTGTCACAAAATATCGAGAGGTACTGAGACTCAAGATTCCACCAGTTCTCATATTCATGTGGTTCGACTATCAATTCCAGACAATTATAGCTCATAACATATAAATATTGACTCTTTATTCTTTGCCAAGGTAGATTTTATAAAAGATTGACTGTAAATCACAAGCATGACGTATCAAAAATACTAAGACCAAGCATACGTCATCAAACAAAATCACAATCAATTAAGAAAAATCATGAAACGATTTTAAAATAGTGCAAAAGTCATAAAGGAATTAAATAGATTTACCACATGCATAGAGATTAGCTTCCTCCATCATCCCAGTGTTGGGTTTTAGCTCCTCATGTTATTCACGTGCTCAAAATAGGTATTCATAGCTCAAAAGGGTGAAAAACAAGAGAAAACTAATGACTCAGACAGTTTGCAACGTTGTATAAGCGTTACAAACAACTGTTACAATGCTATTACAGAAACGATATATGAAAACTGTTGTAGAATATAAGACTGCTGGAGAGTTGTCTGTGTAGTTGATTCTGTGACCAATTTCTGCGACTGACACAGAAGGTCCAATGTTCTTCGTGTTCTTCAGTTCTGCACCAGCAGAATACTTTTCTTGCACTCCTTCGATTCTTCTCTGCAGCTTCTACCGTACCTCTGTATCGACCCCAAACCCTCGACACCCTTTATCTGATGTTCAGACACCCTTTTTATATCATCACAGGATGATTAAAACTCAAGGTTCCTTCTCCCGCAGGTCACGGTATTTTTTCTTTTATTTTCCATTCACACGGCTTCTGTTTAGCTGTCAAACTTCTCTTATTCGATCAAACCAAATCCTTTAAGGAATATATTCTCGTTATACAGCTTCTTTCCTTGTTTAACAAACCAAAATCCCATAAATATCCTTCCCGTAAAATAACAGTGAAACCCCGTGAATATCCATCTCCATGTTTTCCTCCTACTCGACGATTAAACCCTGTTTTTACGAAAGTAAACTCTTTACAATCTTTTTTTTTAGTTACTTCAAGTCCAGCCCAACTAAATCTGATGATTGAATCGGTCCAGATATATCCCAAACATCGAATCCAAAATCTGTTTATACGCTGCAATATCTTCCCGCCAAAATCCATCAGTTCAAACTGTGAAGATGAAGGGGGTTGCCCCTATCCAGTGCGATGGCGCCTATAACACAGGAATATGAATAGAAATTAGGGTGCCCTTTATCAATTTAGCGCCCCTTATCCAAATGAGGGGTGTCTTTAGTAGTTTTCTCCCACGAGCGCAAAAAAACACCTTTCGAGCCAATTTTTCCACACATTTTTATTTCTCCAAAAATACCTATAAAGACACAAAAAGACATAATAAATACAAAAATGGGTACTGAAAATATATATAATTGAGAACTAAATAGACACATAAATGCGTCTATCATACAAAAATGGATGACAGCTCATATTACCCTTCATTTTCGGATCCCCTGCTACGTTCTCTCAGGCTCTCTTTATAATTTCGCAGGCTCACTTTCTCTCTATCATTTTCGCAAGCTCTACTACATTCTCGTAAGCTAAGGAAATGGATTAATTTCGCACGCTAAGAAAATATGTTGTTGCGAGATTCTGCTCCTACAAAGCATCCTAGGTAGTTGGATTAACTCTTTGTCAATATTCAAGCCTATGTAAATGGTTTTGAGTTCAATCTGTGATTTCTTGTGCCTTAGAAAGGCAAGTAATACTAGGGATTGACATCTTTTGCTGAGATTAAATCATCATCTTTGTTAGTGATTATATCACATCTTCAAAGTAGTTTGAGGCTAGAACCTCTATAGCTCTTTGATTGAAAAGGGAACTAGTATATCAACCTATGGGAAATCTATGCATTTATGTGGTGGATTCAAAGCCCTGGTTCATCTTTAGTATTTGTAGAACTTAATATTATTGCTTTAGGATAACCACCAACCTCTTAGTCGTATCGATACAAATACCCCTTTTGGTTATTCTTTGTTTTGAATCAGTTTTAGTGAGAATTTGGAATCAACTCTACACCCACCTTGTCCCTGTGGATCGACCTGTATTTTCACTATACATAATAAGGCACTGTGCACTTGCAGTTTAATTATAGGTATCTTCTTTCTTAGCCTACCACGTATCTTTCAAGTCGTGCATGTTGAAAACATAACTGCGAAGCATATTTGAACTCTATATAGACATAGTATTAAGGAATAAAATACGAGGTTTATTTCTTAACCATTAAACTTTGTAGATAATACATCGCTATAATCATTTGGATGTTATTGTGATTATGTATGGGTATGAGGTGAGTATTTCATCCTAGCGAACAATGTTTA
Source organism: Papaver armeniacum (assembly GCA_023531295.1). NCBI lineage: Eukaryota > Viridiplantae > Streptophyta > Magnoliopsida > Ranunculales > Papaveraceae > Papaver > Papaver armeniacum. The sequence goes on from JAJJWW010005110.1 coordinate 41,681, forward strand.
CATGTGTTCTAAGGAAGTAAGTTCATAAACTTGTTTGTGGACCGAAAAGGAAATTGGCAGGTGTTATTGGTTTTGTTATTCATTGCATATATTATGAACAACCAATATGTGTGATAGAGTATAACCGCTCACAACTTGTTGTGTTCTTGGTAGAACTGTTCACAAAGGCCTGACTTATGTATTGGTATAACTTTTATTAGTAAAACCGATCTTAAGTAATCACTGTGGTATGATCGGATTTTGTATGTCCGACCTTGTAAGGAAAGGGAACCGATCCTAGTAAGGAAAGGGAACCAATCCTAGTAAG
>JAJJWW010005111.1:0-51055 GCA_023531295.1 Papaver armeniacum
CAGAAACCTCAACCATCCTCTCAGATTTGAAAGTGCGGATGTAGAGAGTTAAATTCTCTTTGTAATTTGTTAGAATTCCTTTTTGTTTGAGTGACTTAACTCTTTTGATTGAGTAATTTCCATATTTCTTCTTCCTTTCTTAGTTAAGACCACCTCCGAGCATGTTCGCTCATTGAATCTTTTATTAAGTAAATCCATCCCAATCGGGAATTTGATTTTAATTCTTCTCATCACTAACGACAAGGTCGCAGCCGCCTCTACATTTTCAGTGCAGGCCCATTGACCTTGCCTTATCATTTTGTGTGGTCTTCCAAGTTAGACCTCCCTAGTTAGAGGTCTTCCTCGCCACCTTTCATCACGACAAAATCGCGGGACGTCTTTACACTTGCATGTAAAGACCCCTTGATCTTGCCTTATCATTTTCAAGTATTTTTTTGCCTCTGCAGGATGTTTAGTTATGCGACAATATGACAGCCTAAATATCTCAAGTAACATAAAGCCCCATGACATTGCCGTCGCATGTGAAATCGCAGGACGTCCGTATACACGTGTAAAGACCCATTGATCTCGTCTTACCCTCGCGTTAGTATTATTGCCTCTTCAGATCATTGCACAAATATGACAAGCCTAAGTCTCCTTGCGAAAACAAAGCCTCATGACATTTCGGGTCTGCTTTGACACCCCCTAATGGAGAGCGTCGCCTTATCATCTCCCGGTTGCCCCTTCAAGGAGGCGAAAGACCGGCCATACAAGACTAGCTCCTCCCATCCGGTCTTAACAACAACTAGTTGTTTTATGCACCTCCTATTATCCCTTATACCTATAGGGTTTATGGTTACGAGACCGCACCCTAAGTGGAGTTCTTCCAAGCGAGTGCAACATATGCCAAGACTTGCCAAGAATGGCTGTGGTAGGTTCATCCATCCCTGGCACTGGCTCAACCGGTGCACCTCGGCGCCTTGAGCATACATCGACTCCTAAGAAGAGACCCTCAAACGCCCAAACCAGGTATAACCTACATCATATAGTTGGGAATCCAAGGTACCTCTTAGGATAGGCTTTCATGGGCTCCCAAATTTCCCATGACTCAGGCTTCAGGGAGCGGTGTAACCTTCCCCCGAGCCATGTCGAGAGATACCCCCTTATATGACGCACTTTAGGTCTTACATTTGCCTCTTTACGAAATGTTATTTGAACTAGGGTGTACGCCATAAAGGTTCGTCCCATTCATTCATTCTTTTATTCAATCATTCTTTAGCATTTGTTATTTTGCTTAAGTAGATATTCGCCCAATTCATTCATTTAATCAATCGTTATCTCTTGTTGTTTTGTGAAGCCATTCATGACTTTTTTGTTATTCTTGTCACGAAATCATCATGGATTTTCTCACATTTTACCGAATGTCGCAAATATTTTGCTGAAGAAGTACTTCATCTTGATTCCTTTTTCCTCTCATTTTATGGATAATATTTCTTTAGATATAACCTTGTTCCATGGTCTATCCAATTTTTGTCCCACATCTCTTCCTTCGGGATCCATCAATCTATATGCCCTCGTACCAACTACCTCCTTAATGATATAAGGTCCATCCCATTTTCTCGCCAATTTGCCTCCACTTTCACGTTGATATATAGGGTTTCTCGCAACACCAAATCCCTCGTTTTGGAACTCACGTATTTTTACACGCTTGTTATATTCTCTTCACAACCTTGTTTGGTAATTCTCCATGTGTCGCAAGGCCTTTTCTCGTTTTTCTTCGATTCATCCAACTTGATTAGAATGTTGCTGCGCTAAGATTTTTCTCCTGGACCTCTTTTTGGTTGTCGAATCACGACCTACGGTGGTGATCTTGCTTCAACTCTGTAAGTTAAGCAAAAGGGGACATTCTGTGGCTTCTTCTAGTTGTATTATAAGCCCATACCGCATTGGGTACTTGTTCGCACCATCCTCTATTGTGTCCTTCCAACTTTTTCTTCAATATATCAGCAATTGTTTTGTTTGTTGCCTCGCTTGGCCATTAGCTTGTGGATATAATGGGGTTGATTTTCCACATCTTATCGAAATGCATTAAAAAGAACTCTATATTTTGTCCTTCAAACCAGTTTCCCATTATCGGATACCAATTGTGCGTGGGATCCGAATCTGCATATAATATTTTCAAATATGAAAGTAAAAACATCCTTATCGCGAATGTCTTTGGACCGCTTTCACCTCTGCCCATTTTGTGAAATAATACGTTGCGACAATTAGGTACCTTCTTTGTCCTGTTCGATAAAAATGGTCCCACAATATCTAAACCCCATTTTCCAAAAGGCCACACTTCTTGATGAATTTAACAAAGTGCTCGGTGCATGTATCTTCTTCCCGTGTCTTTGACAATCTTCGCAGCTGTTGGCTATTGCTCGCGTCCTCATGCATATATGGCCAATAATATCCTTGCGTCTTTGCCTTATATGCCAAAGATCTACCGCCGCTTATGATTTCCGCATCCCCACTATGCAGCATCTTCAATATGGTTTCTCCTTCTTTCCTTTGTTAGTCATCGGCGAAGGTCCATCAAAAGAACGCTCGATAAAGCACGCCATCTCGCAATTCATATTTTGTTGCCCGGCTCTTTAACTTGTGTGCTTCCAATCTATTTCTTGGTACCTCGCCTTTCCTTAAGTACGCGTGAAGTTCTACTCTCCAATCTTCCTCGCGACATTGCATCTCATCTACCACCATCAATATATCCGCTTCTTGTCCCTCCTCTTTATTAATTGATGGCGCCAACAGCAATCAGTATTTTGATATTCCTCGATTTAGTTTTGTCATCATACTTGATATAAAGGCAAAAGCGTCTCCGAGTCTATTATCTCTCCTTGATATGTGCCTCCATTTTATTTTTCAGATTCAGACCGACAACACTTCTACAAGCTTCACCGCATTTACGCGGGATGGATCATTTGTAGCATACTTCTCGTTATCCGACCAGTTGCCAATTGAGTCACCTGGTAATCCTCACATTCTCCAATTTCATTTCTATTGCAAATCTTAGAGCATGTATTATAGCTTCATACCTAGTTTCATTATTGGTAGACTCAAATTCCAATCTAAAAGCAAAAGCTAACTTATTGCCTTAAGCGAAATCACAACAATTCCCACTCCTTTACCTTCTCCGTTGGATGATCCATCCACTAATATTTCCCACCGATCTGCTCGGTTAACAAATCTTTTGGATCTCCATGCTCTTTCTTCTACATCCATCATTTCATCCAACTTCATCTTCTTCCAAAGGAAATTCCGCGAGAAAGTCTGCGACAACTTTGTGACTTGGTTGAAGATAATATTTCATATTTGAGTTTGTAATGGCTTATTTGAGCATTCCATCTTTCGACTCTTCCCGATCTTTTTGAATTTTTCATTACCGACTCGATTGGTACCTTCGTTTACCACTCTAACAAAGATATGTGCTAAAATATATGTAAGTTTAAAGACGCATAGACTAATGCCGGGATTAGTTTTTCAATCTTGAATAATTTCTTTCGCAGACATTAAAAGTTTTCTTGATATAATAAATTGGTTTTTCTACTCCTGCGTCCACTCGCAGTAAAAAACGCACTTAAGGCATGCGATGTTGTCGCGAGGTATATTAATAATTCCTCTCCGGTTTCGCTTCCGCATAATGGATATACCCATCAAATGCTCTTTGATCCCTTGTAAAGCCTTTTTTCGCATTCGTTCGTCCATCTAAATTTCGGCCGCTTTTTTGAACACTTTGAAAAAAGTGTTTACATTTATCAGGATGACCGCGAGATGAACCTTCCTAGCGATGCTAGTAATCCATTCACTTTTTGAACTTCCTTTCTTTTTGTCGCAGTGGTTTGCATATCGCGAATCACTTTTACTTTCTCAAGGTCAACATGTATTCCTTCCTTTGATATAATGTAACCCAAGAACTCGACGCAACTCAGAAGATACATTTCTCTCGGGGTTGACTTTGATGTTGAAACGCCTCATTTGTTCAAAGATTTCTTTCAAGTCTCGTACGTGATCTTTGCCTTTTTACTTTTCACCGCATGTCATCTACGTATACCTCTAGTGTTTTATGTATCCATTCTGCGAATACATTTTCTGCATCCTTTGATACGTTGCTCAGATTTCGCATAAACCAAACGGCATTTTAGTATATCAAAGATAATCCTCTTGGAGCGAAAAGAAGCGGTGTGCTCTTGGTCTTCCTTGAGAGGAATTTGATTGTAACCTTTGTATCAGTCAATGACGATACTCTTTCATTCACAAACAACTTTGATTCGACCAATTGCGGAATGTCGGTAATGGAAAACTGTCTTTAGGGCAAGCTTTATTTAGATCAGTGAAATCAATGCAAATCCTTATTCCCTTGTTCTTCTTTGGAACTATAACCATGTTCGCTATCCATTCAGGATATTTTGCTTGTTTAATAATTCCTGCATCCAGCATCTTCTGCAATTCTTCTTCTATCTGTGGGTGATATGTTGTTGCTATCTTTCTAATTCTTTGTTTGAATGGCTTCACATTTTTATCAATATCAACTTGTGGCAAAGACTCTTGATGGGTCATACCAGCACTTCATCCATATCCACGCGAAGATATCTTTATAATTCGCAATGATCGAGTTCTTTTCTCTTCTTCCTCTCCCATGTTAGTTCCAATCTTTAGCATCTTGGGTTTTCCTTAGTTCCAATATTCACTTCTTTAGTTTGCTCGCTTGACGTAATCGGCCTTTGGTTCTCCCATAGGGGTTGGTCCTTTCGGTTCTTCGGCGGATCGTTTTCTTCTCCGGGATCTCGCTAGGTATGCCTTTTCCTTCCTTCGTCTCGATCATGTAAACTCTGGAACTTCTTCTTTCTTAGCCGCCCTTGCCATCTTCTTACGGTGCTTAGATATATTCTTTTGCTTGTTTACTTGTTCCTCGCAACACTTTACTTCGTCTCGATAATATATTCTTCCTTTAGCAAAGATCCCTTTGATCTCGCCTATTCCGGTTGGTGTAGAAACTTGATACATTGATGAAGCGTCGACGCCACGCCTTTTATTGCATGTACCCATGGTATTCCTAGTAATAAGTTATACGGTGATTCCATATCTACTACGCTCAATGTCACCTCGTGTTTGATCCTTCCTAATGGAATACGTATTTTTATCTCCTCTAACTTTTGTTATGGATTTACTAAAACCTTGAATATTGTATGCCTTGAAAGTCATATCTTCGTCTTTATATCCCATCTTTTTGTAAGCGTGATAAAACATGATGTTCACCAGACTCCTGTATCAATTAAAACTCCATTCACCACCCATGTTTTCATCGTGTTCTCAGATTCCCCTCTCCTTCCTTATACGCGTTAATTGCAATTACCAATGGAGATGTGTGATCCAAATTTTCTTTGGATATTTCCCCTACGTGAATGTTATCTCTTGCTTTTCCCAATCCTTCAAGGGTGATGTTATTTCTCTATCCGTAATCTTCTTTCCTTCAAAATCTCGTTTGTGTATTCTTCCTCCGATATTTTCATGAAATTCGCTTAACCATTACTCTTGATCAGGTCAGATGCCATATCCTTTTCATCCGATCTAAATTTTTTCTTTCTCATTTTTCTGATTCAAACAATTTTAATTTCAATCTGCCCTCTTTTTCCAACGATCTCCCTGTTTCTAGCGCATATGTAGTTGCGGGATTTCCCACACTACACCCCTTACTCGATTTTGCTTAGTTAATCCATTGAAAGATGTAAGATCAAGAATATTTATTGATTTGAGTCCATGAAATGTTTACACAGGATGATAGAATTACATTTAGAAATTAAATCACTCTTAAACTTTCTCTCTCCTATTGACTTGCTTCACCCTTCCAAAAAGATCTCTCCCTTTACAGACTCATTTAGCCCTTTATATAGGGTGATACATAGTGGATGAATGACTAAGCTACCCTTTATTTTGAATGTCTCGCGAAGTGTCGCAGACGAGACAAACATTCGCTCTCGCGACACTTCTTAACCTCGCTGTGTCTCACGTCTCTTCTTTATGTTTTTCATCGTTATTCATTGCGTCGTTTATTTTAGCTCCCTGCGACTCCCTCGCGGCCAGCCGCTGTTCATTAATCCCGCGAGCTTTGTACGTCATGATATTATGATCCTACGTGTTCTTCACAAAACATTTCATGGTCGAGAAAATAATGATTCAAAGGTGTTGGTTCATCATACAACAATTGTGAGTTGTTATCATTAATCGAAGATCAAGATATGATTGTTGCTGTAATTGAGCTAAAGATTCAAAGAATTGCAAGTCTCTCATCACAATCATCTTCCATTTCAAAAAAAAAAATTTTACTCAAAATTTTTTTCCCTCTAAACTAACACACACAAATTCAAATAAACATAAATACACAAATTATATCCCCAAATCATTAATATTTTACTAATCGGGATTAATTACTAATTATGATTAGGAGGGTTAGATTAGGAATTAATAATTTAATTATATAAGGGGTAACTTGACTAGATATTTGGATCCCTATTTTGTCATTTAGTCATATCCCCCAATTAGATTATATATCCCCCAATTACGCGTTCAAAAAAAAACATGTATAAATAAATCAAAATACTTTATCCAGTCAGTATTATATGCCGGGACTAAATATCCCCCAGTATTCAAGAACATACCGGCGTGGTATTCAAACCAAGATTGAATGTCGGTACACATTTATACTTTTTACCTACCAGCGAATATTCTAAGGAATATTCAAACCGGGCAAGTGTGAGTACATGACACGTAATGCCGGTTTACTATTCCAAAGATAGAAACTTAAATGTCGAGGATGCCGGGTTTTACATGAATAACATACGAAGCTAATGATATTTTGAACTTAAATACGGCATTTGTTTCTTTCAAATTTTAGTATCTGGGAACCTAATACCAGGTATAGTGAGTCAATTACCATTTATGCCGGTTCTTAATCCCGAGCAGTTTTTACTTTATTTATCGACAATGCCTAAGGTTTGAACTAATCCAAGTTTCTTTTCATTCATTCCTTATATTGTTACCTATAACGATCAACCAAACTCCAAACCGCTCCATCGGGATACGTCGGAGTACTATAAAATGTCGGGTATGTTGCAAACAATACTTTCACCTATTTTTTACAATTTTATGTTGGGATTTGCTTGTAATCTCCATAATGTTGTCCTTATGTAGGGAATAAAATATGAAAAGGAAGCAATTGCTTGGGCAAAAGCGACGGCTCTTAATAATATGTGTGTCTTAGTGAGGAATTCCCAACGTTCAGATGTTCGTTTTGAGATGGTTTGCGAGAGAAGTGGAAAATACAATGAGAAAAATAGCCACAAGAGAAAGGGTTATGTATATGAAAAGAAGACTAAGAGGGTATACAAGACGAGCTTACGCTGGGAAGGATGACTGCCCCTTTAAGCTTGTATTCTATCTAAGAGGTTCAAAAAGTAGAAGAAAAAGAATGGGAATGTAAGGTGTGGTTTGGCCGTCACAACCACCCCGATCGAATGATTTTGAAGGTCACTCCTAGTTGCGAAGCTAAAACCTGATCAATTCGGGATGTAAAGATGATGACCAAAGCATGTATCAAACCAAGAGTGATTCTCGAGAACCTTCAAGGAAAAGGATAAGACCAAAGTTTCTTCACTCAAGACAATTTATAGCGCAAGCAGCAACCATTAAAAGGTTGGAATGGGAAGGGAGGAGTGTTATGCAAGAATTTGAGAAGATAGCTTGGGATCACAATTACACGCGTATCATTAAAGAGGTCCGGCAACAAGCCGCTTCAAATATTCATTTCGCATCCTTTGCTTTCACAATTGGCTCATACGTGTTGTGATGTTCTTATGATGGATTGCACCTACAAGACAAACAAATACAACATGCCGTTGTTCAACATCAAGTGGGCAAACATCGGACAAGGTAACATTCACATTGGCTTGGTGTTTAATGGAGAACGAGAGGGATTACAATTATCATTGGGCATTTCGGCAATTGAAATTATTGTTCCCGGAAAATCGTTCTCCGAAAGTCATCATAACCGATCAATTTGACGCACTAATGAATGTCATATCCGACGTATATCCGGATGCACAAAATTTCCTATGTACATATCATATAGGTGAAAATGTGAAAAAACATTGTCATGCTTTGTTTGAACCCTCTAAGGCTGATATTAAGAAGAGAATGGTTGCTCAACTAGAGGAAGATGTTCGCAAAGAGAAACTATCACCCAAGAAGAAGAAAATGAAAGAGGAAAGATTAAAGAGCGAGTCGACAAAGAACACGATGAAAAATCATAAAAGGTGGTTGGAATTTCTAAAGGATTGGGAGAAAGTTTATTGGTCTCTTTACCGAGGACATGTATGAAAAGAGATTGAACACGTTTATTGCCAAATATAACAAAGTGTATCCAAGTGTCGTCTCATATTTTCGGGATAATTGGTTGGATAAGTTCAAGGAAAATTTTGTGCGTTCATGGACAAATCATTATAGACATTACGGGAATGAAGCAACTAGTATAGCGGAGTCCTCTCGTGAGAGATTTAAAGATCTCATCCAACAATAGATTAAAGAAATTTGTACCTGGAGTAGAGTGAAATTCCCGACAAATTGGTTTGTTTTAGCCAATGAAGCCCTTCTCATCTCCGCTATCAAATGTGCCATGACCGAGGTGCCCCAAGAATAGCCATGGACACCTTCCAACGGGTCAAGGTACTCTAAAGTTTTCACTTACCCTGTTGCCATTAGTGTCGTGGAATGCCCTAGTGCCCAAGATGTATAATGTACGTGCAGGCTGTATACCGAATCGTGGTGGTCCCATCCATCCTTCGAGCTCTAGCCTTTGTATTTTCAAACATCTTCTTAAGCATAGTCACTTCAATGTCTTCGTCTTACTTCCGCTCGATGATACATAAAAGCTATCCGAAGAAGTTTTGAAGTCCCAACCCAAACTGACTTTTTGGTCAAATCGTGCAACTTCGACCATTCTAGGTCCCGAGACTCAACTCCTTCTGAAATTGATTTGCCGATAACATTCAAGCCTAGAATGTTATGAGCATCTTCAGGAATCAAGGTCATCTCACCAAACGGGAAGTGCATTGTATCAGTTTCACCATGGTACCTCTACGAAGCAATTGACGGTCACAGATCCGGATTCATGTAATTTTCAACCAAAGAGTACAGACCAGAGTTCTTTACTAATGTTTGGACATCTTCATGCTCCGACGACAAATTCCACTCAGCCATGCGGCTTGGTTTTCGCAAACACGCACAGCCTTAGTATGATCCTACAAATATGAGATAATACGATTAAGAGATGATGTAAAAGATAAAACAACGCACATGCACAAAATAAAAAATGCTTACATAAGTTTGAAAGAAAGTACTGAGCCCAAGAGTGCTTGTATCCAAAGAGTACTTTCGGTTCGGAGCTTGACCCCAAATTTTACCATCATCGCGGTCGGGTAACATGTCATCAAGGTGAGGAAGGTGACAACCTTTAACTTGCGTTTTTGGCTGCCCTTGTCCTTGCCTTGTGTTTGTTGTTGACTAGTCCCACCAACTTCGCTTTGGCTTGCTAATTGACTTGGGGGAACCTCATCATCTTCCTCCTCACTTTCCACTCCATCATTCTCATCGCCCTCATGTGTTCCAAAGTACCTTCACGGATTGCAAGTGCACTACGTTCACCACCACTCTCCCAAATTGACCCTCTTGTTTCAAAACCCAAACGTTTCTTGCGACCCGCGTCTTTCCCCGTGGAGGAGGGACCGAGGAGTATCAAGACCGCCCTTCCTCCTTCTCTTAGTGAGGATAGGACCTTTATCTTTCTTCGCTTCTTTGGCTCTTGACCTACAACATAAGCAAACAAAACAAACATTAGAAAAGGCATGGCAGTTTAGGAACCGGCATACCAATTCCTAAACAAACCAATGCCTAGAACACGGACCGACATAAGACCATAAATATCGAGCATGCCAGGATCGCTTTTACCTAAGATTGTCTAGAAACTAAATTATGTGCCGGTATTGAGCACCATTTCGGTGATGTTCCCCGTATGTTTTAAGTGTAATACCTAGGCACTTATGAATTGAACTAACAGATGCTTCTAGGTTTTAAAATACCCAAGATTCACTTAAACCTAGATATAATTTGATACACACAATTAAGTTCCTGTGTGTTTTTAGTTGCAAACCTAAGATGGTATTCGACCCAAATTCTATGCCGGTACCTAAACCGCTTGGTATTCAAACCAAGATCCAATGCGAGTTTTCTCGTGAATCGACAGGGGTTTCGAGATATTGTAGGCGATTCTAACCTAAACCCATGGCTACAAATCGAAAGCAAAACAATCATAAATGAGTTCAAAAATCACTTATCTTCTCAGAGAAGCCATGAGTGTTTGATCATCTTGGTACGCTCAACCGTCCTCTTCTAATTGTTGAGCAATGTTCTCGATTCTTTGTTCATGTGTTTGTTGAGCACCGATTTGGTTCTCGGTTTTGCTTTCGATTTGGTTCTTGGAGGCATGGTTATGTTATGTTAATCGACGAAGAAATTTTTGATTCAACGACTAATCGCAGGAAGAAGAATGAACGATGAGGGAGAAGATGAAGAATTTTTTTTTCTTCAAAAATGTCCTATGCCTTGCATTTAATTTGAATTGGGGATATATGATTTTGGTTATTTGATTTTATGTTTTAGTTGAAAGGGTATAATAAATTTGTTCATAATGTTTTTTAATTAATCTAAGGGCGTTTTAGTATTTTCGCCCCCAAAAAACACCCCTTAACAGCCACCTTTGGTTGGGGGAAGTAATTCATATCCCCCAATTAGTTTTCATATCCCCCAATTACGCGTTCTTTTTTTTGTATGAAAGTGATTATTCATTTATATAATTTTTGGAGCGTTCATTTATTGGGCCGACCGAGCGAAGCGAGGGAGGACCTTTATATGACTCACTTTTTTGTAAATCTAAGTGATCAATTACCACAAAAGGATTGAGAATGGTCCATGCTGAAAAACCAAAAATGTCCCTCCTTATTAGTCCAATTACTATAACTTTTGTGTATCTTATCTTTTCAGGGGTATAATTGGAAAGCAAACTTTAATATAACATATCTAAAAATCCGTGCCTTGAAATTTTACAAAATTTATCTCGTTGGAAAGGTTATAAAAAACTTTACGCAACGAGTACAAACAACAATATCAAATTTAGAGTTTACGAAAAATTCGGTGGTATTTATCATTTTAGGCACAATTTTAGAAAATAAATGTATATCCATTATGCAAACCACCACAAAATATACATAATACTTTATGTAGCAAATTTTGGTTTAATCAACTAAATTTCCGTTGCAACTAATAAAACGATGTACTCCCTCCGTTTCAAGAAAAATGATACTTTAATTTTAGGCATAATTCTCGAAAATTAAATGCATAACCATTATGCAAACCACCACAAAGGATGCACAACACATCATGCAACCATATTTTGGTTTATGGATCGACTAATTTTCCGTTTCCGAAAAAGTGATACTTTCACAACCCGTTTCAGGAAAAGTGAATCTTTCTCTTCATTTAGGAAAAGTGATATTTCGCTGCTGGAAGTGATATTGGCTTCAGCTTTGAAAAAGTATCACTTTTTCCAAATCGCTAAAGTATCACTTTTTCCGAAACGGAGCGAAAGTATCACTTTTTCCAAAACGGGCATAAAGTATCACTTTCTCGGAAACGGGGTGAAAGTATCACTTTTGCAGAAATAGGATGAAAGTATCACATTTTCTTAAACGAGACGAAAGTAGTCGCAGACGAACTCCATGTTCAGATTCTTTTTCGGTCGGCCCTCCCACCGTGACAACGGTTATACTAGTATTTTCATAGGGCCGTTAAGGCTTCAATTTATTTTAATCATTAATGCAGTTAGGTAAGTTATCCATTTCCCCCTTTGCCCAAATCCAGATCGATGAAAATTAAATTCAGTTATGGAACATTCGCTTATCAGGGTTAGACTTTATCATGGGCCTCTGAATTGGGACAAAGGAAAACAACCCTAACAAACAGACCCTGATTATAATAAGGAACCGTTTTTTTGGGGACCATGATTTTATTTTGGGTAAGACATTAGAAGTAATTCTAGGTCACCCCTTATCTAAATATTTAGATTAATACCAAAATTACCCTCCTGATTATTTTTGGTTAATGATTAGTTAGTGTTAATATTAGTTAGTGTGATTAGTGAAATGATTTTTAATAAAGATTTGAGATTAAAAAATTAGATTTAAAAAAAAAAAGTAGAATTATTGAGTGAGAAAAGTTAGAGAAGATGAAGAAGAAAATAATGAAAAATAAAAAAAAAATGAGTTCACTAAGCTAGACTATTCAAGTGATGAATTATTTCTTAGATGGTGAATGTATTCTTCCCAAAAGCCGATCTCAATATGAAAACGATGGATTTTACCAACCACAACCGGAGGAAGACTATTTGGGTATCCAGGTATGCTCTAAACTTAGATAATGTTGGTTGAATTGGTCTAAATTTTCAAAAAAATGTGAATTTGTTAAGTAGATTTGGGCTTGTTCGGTTACCTTGTGTGAAGAACATGTAACCGAACTCATCTGAAAGTGTAGTTCGGTTACTTTTTCTAAACACGCAGTTACCGAACTCTCCAATAATGGAGGTTTTTTGAAGTTCGGTTAACGGACATGTTACCGAACTATGTAAATAGGATTACAATGTTATGTTCGGTTTGGCCGAAATGTAACCGAACTTTAGGGTCTATAAGTTCGGTTAGTTTGCAACCAATAGCTAACCGAACTTATGTAAAATAAGATTGCACATTAGTGTACAAAGTTGGTTGTTTCACAAACTTCATACCAACCAATATCTAACCGAACTACACACAATTAGTTAAGAGTTCGGTTTGTCAAGGTTTTTTGCGAACAAACCGAACATAGTGGGACAAGTTTGGTTAAATTGAAACTCAACATAGTGAGGAAAATAGCACAGTTCGGTTACATTGGATTTTTTTTTTTTTTTTTTTTTTTTTTTTTGTAATATTGGTAAAGTTCAGGTTATAAAATAGTTTTAGCCTTCTTTGCAAACCAACCGAACTCTGAGTGGGCAAAGTTCGGTTAAATCAAAAATCAACATAGTGGGAAAAATAACACGAGTTCGGTTACATTTGATTGGTTTTTTTTTTTTTTTTTTTGTAATATTGGTAAAGTTCGGTTAGAAAATAGTTTTAGCCTTCTTTGCGAACTAACCGAACTCTGAGTTCGGTTAAGAAAAAATTAATTCGTGATAACCAAAGTGTTCTTCGTGTTCTTGGTTTCAGAATGTTTGGTTAGCAAACTAGTTTTTTTTTAAATATTCCTAACCGAACATGCCACTTGTAACTTCCATTTAAACCATATTTTGATGACTACTGCTCAAAATTTCAATCAAAAACGAATTAGAAGTAATGGGTTTGTGGGAAAATACTTATGGATAGGTTTGTTTATAAAAGATTGATTAATCGACGATGAAAATTCTATGAATCGACCAGGCTAAAAATTTGATGATTTTGATTAGATTTGTATATGATCAGGGTGAGATGATCATAAATTGATGAAGAAGAGAAGAAGAAAAATTTTAGAATAGAGGAAGAAGTTGTAGATTAGTTATAATTTTAATTAGGTAAAAGAGTAAATATGTTAATGATTTAAATTAAGTTATATATATAGAGGTGTGGTGGTGGTAGTTGGAGGTGGTGGTGGTTGGTGGTGGTGGTAGTCGGAGGTGGTGGTGGTAGTCGGAGGTGGTAGTGGTGGGCGGTGGTGGTGGGAGGAGGTGGTTATATATATATCTCAAGTATAAAGCACAGTTTGTTTCTGAGTGGTGGCCGTGGATTTATTTTGGGCAAAGATAAATCTACGGTCGTGTTGTGCAGACCACGCCCATAACTCCCGCACGTGCGCCAAGGCTAACTTTGCCTATATGAGTGGTGGTCGGGATTTATCCTGGCAAAGATAAATCAAAGGTTGTGATCCTCCGTGCCACACCCTACAAGTCGCACACGTGGTGTTCATTCCAATATTATGAATTAAAAATGAATACTCAAGTCAAGATATTAAATTTTAAAAATTATAACGGGAGGTTCGAACTCATGACCTATTGTGTCATAAGAGTGGCCTCTAACCATTGTTCCACCTTGGTTGGAATTGATAAAAAGATAAATCAACAAAGTGGTTGTTTGTTCAACTTAAATATTAATTAGTATAAGTGTTTTATTAATTAGTATAAGTGATTTGTCTAGAGAGAAGATAAATCTATGGTTATGGTTTGTTCAACTTAAATATTAATTAGTATAAGTGTTTTATTAATTTAGGAAACATTAATTTCTCATGATAAATGATTTATTAATTTTACATCATAAATATCCCTTAATTAATATTAATACATATCTCCATCAATAAGTAATAATTTTGACAAAAATTATTTCAATAGATATTAGTGGTGGTGGTGGTAGTAGAGGAAGAAGTAAGTAGTGGAAGCGGTGGAATGTGTTACAAAGTGGTGGAGGCGGTAACATTAGTTTTGGTGGAAGAAATAGTGGCTACTGGATGGTTTTAATGGCGATGATATTAGTTTTTTCTTTTTGAATCAAAAATAATAAAAATTTTTACATGACGGGTAACATTGTATTGTAAAAAGTATAGTTGGTTGTTTTTGACACGATCAAAAAAGGCGGATAACAAATACTTTTGGGATGATACCAAATCATATAAGACAAAATGGTTGTTTTTGGTGCCATCGCTATCTTTGGTAACCGTTAAGTACGCATGATTTTCGGTATTAACAAAAACATATAGTTGAATAAATTAATTGACGACCTAAGTTTGTTAAATCTAAACTTTATACATGACGTGTGGGATTAAAAGTTATAAGTGCGCCCAATATTCTACGAGGGATGGAAAATGGTGGTGGTGGAGAAAGAAGTAATATCCGGTGGTTTGTGGTAATCGTCGGTTTTGATGAGTAGTAATTGACTATGTTAATTATGTGTTTTGCTACAAAAGGATAACACTATAAATTAGAAATGTGGTTGGTCGTCTTAATGAATATAAACTCGGTTAAAATACATGAAAATTAAGAAGAAGAAAAAAACATTTGGATGTCACGTTATATAATAAGTAACACTAAAAACTCCGTCCAATAGATAAATCCAAGGTTGTATTGAGGTCCCGTAAGCATAGGGCGAGTTGGTCTTGGATTTCTGAATGATAATGAATATAATGAAACGCTCCCTCTTGGTTTCTCCAATGAAAACCAAAACCTTCTAAAAAAAATAATTAATCGAACAACACTTAGATGGAACGCATCACCACCAGTGTAAACTTCTGAATTGCTACATATCCAAGTGAAATTTCTACAAATTAATCACTGGGTGATTTCTCTCTATCGCTATGTAGGCATGCAATTAAATCTCTAAGAGTGATTTTAAAGGTATTTAATAATTATAAAATTCTCTTATAAGTTTTGTTTATGCAAGTATTGATTTAACTTGGGTTCTTTTATATTTTTGTGTTAAGTTGATGACTTTTTAATTTGAATACATGTTTGGTTAACAAACTTTGATACATATAGGGTATTTTCTTTGTAGAACTGATGTTAGTCTCTCATTTTTCCCGTTAGCACATTGTTTCGATCCCGTATTTGTAGACATTATTTGACTAATATTGGGGTATTTGTTTAATCTCAAGGCCGATTAAACCCAATGTGTGTTGTATACATTGAAGGCGACAAAAGTTTGTGTCGGCTCTACCTTGAAACTAATAATTTTACTTCGGAAGGTTAGTTGAATTTATGTAGATACAAATATCAATATGACTATGCTCTTTAAAAATCCAAATTACTTGAGTAACACTAGATGTGAGAACGTCATTCATGCACTACTCAGCATAGTTGGTGTGAAATCAATTTATCCACGAATTTCTTCAATTTTATGTTATCAATATGATTGAGAAAGAATCTTACACATGTTTTGATTTACTATTATAAGTTTATTTTTTTCAACTCACATGTGTATATCTCGGCCTTCCAATAGCCAAGGGTTCTTCATTTTTATAACTCTCACATTTGCAAAAAAATAAATAAATAGTGTTTATCTATAGTAGGGAAAATATTATGGGTTTTTGCTTCACTCCCTAGAGCCTTAGTTATCAATAATTTGGAACAAATGTATTCATAAACATCATGGAGTTGGATTGGCGTTTAGGTTTATGTCTTGTTAGATGAAATATTCTTTTTGAAGTTTGAAATTATGGTATGATGGAACAATAAATGGGGAAAAATTTTATTCACTGTATTTTTTTATTTTATTTTCATGTTGGCACAACATTATTACTCCGTCCAGATAATAAATTGGAATAACATGCTTAAGTAAAAAATAAAAAGATCAGGTAACCAATTTTGTTTCCCAAAACCTATTTGAATATCAAAATAATTACTCACGAATAAAATGAAGCAAGAGGAATGTGAACAATATCGTATTAGAGACAAAACATCCTGGTCGTTACGGCACGGGTTAAGATCTAGTATATATATATAGCGGTGGTTATTAGGTTAATTTTAAATTAAATTAGGTTAAGGTTGGTTAGTCATTTCCACACTTTAAGACACCCTTTATAACTATAGGGAAGGTAGCCTAAAAAAACCATGGTCCCAAAAAAAATGGTTCATAATAAGAGTGAGAATTCAAACCGCCCTTGTGCTCTAATACATTTGTGCTCTTGCGGTGAGTTCAAAGTTATAGCTCCAAGAAAATAAAAAGAAAAGCAACTCCAATCGATTCAAAATCTTAAAATGTAAATCGAAATGCGCCAAAAAAAATCGAAGCACATTACATAGATTTAGATTGTTACACCGACAATACCAATCGTTATTTCATTTACCCAGGTTCAATTTATCTTTTTCAAACCCTAGAAATAAGTGGTGGCTGTGATTTATTTTGGGCAAAGATAAATCTACTGGTCGTGGTTGTGTGGACCACGCCCATAACCCGCACGTGCGCGCCAAGGCTAACTTTGCCTATATGAGTGGTGGTCGATTTATCCTTGGCAAAGATAAATCAAAGGTTGTGATCCTCCGTGCCACACCCTACAAGTCGCACACGTGGTGTTCATTCCAATATTATGAATTAAAAATGAATACTCAAGTCAAGATATTAAATTTTAAAAATTATAACGGGAGGTTCGAACTCATGACCTATTGTGTCATAAGAGTGGCCTCTAACCATTGTTCCACCTTGGTTGGAATTGATAAAAAGATAAATCAATGGTGGTTGTTTGTTCAACTTAAATATTAATTAGTATAAGTGTTTTATTAATTAGTATAAGTGATTTGTCTAGAGAGAAGATAAATCTATGGTTATGGTTTGTTCAACTTAAATATTAATTAGTATAAGTGTTTTATTAATTTAGGAAACATTAATTTCTCATGATAAATGATTTATTAATTTTACATCATAAATATCCCTTAATTAATATTAATACATATCTCCATCAATAAGTAATAATTTTGACAAAAATTATTTCAATAGATATTAGTGGTGGTGGTGGTAGTAGAGGAAGAAGTAAGTAGTGGAAGCGGTGGAATGTGTTACAAAGTGGTGGAGGCGGTAACATTAGTTTTGGTGGAAGAAATAGTGGCGCTGGATGGTTTTAATGGCGATGATATTAGTTTTTTCTTTTTGAATCAAAAATAATAAAAATTTTTACATGACGGGTAACATTGTATTGTAAAAGTATAGTTGGTTGTTTTTGACACGATCAAAAAAGGCGGATAACAAATACTTTTGGGATGATACCAAATCATATAAGACAAAATGGTTGTTTTTGGTGCCACTGCTATCTTTGGTAACCGTTAGTACACATGATTTTCAGTATTAACAAAAAACATATAGTTGAATAAATTAATTGACGACCTAAGTTTGTTAAATCTAAACTTTATACATGACGTGTGGGATTAAAAGTTATAAGTGCGCCCAATATTCTACGAGGGATGGAAAATGGTGGTGGTGGAGAAAGAAGTAATATCCGGTGGTTTGTGGTATCGGCCGGTTTTGATGAGTAGTAATTGACTATGTTAATTATGTGTGCTACAAAAGGATAACACTATAAATTAGAAATGTGGTTGGTCGTCTTAATGCTAATATAAACTCGGTTAAAATACATGAAAATTAAGAAGAAGAAAAAACATTTGGATGTCACGTTATATAATAAGTAACACTAAAAACTCATATTTAGTATCAAGGTTTCTCCAATAGATAAATCCAAGGTTGTATTGAGGTCCCGTAAGCATAGGGCGAGTTGGTCTTGGATTTCGAATGATAATGAATATAATGAAACGCTCCCTCTTGGTTTCTCCAATGAAAACCAAAACCTTCTAAAAAAAAAATAATTAATCGAACAACACTTAGATGGAACGATCACCACCGGTGTAAACTTCTCGAATTGCTACATATCCAGTGAAATTTCTACAAATTAACTGGTGATTTCTCCCTATCGTTGTAGGCATGCAATTAAATCTCTAAGAGTGATTTTAAAGGTATTTAATAATTATAAAATTCTCTTATAAGTTTTGTTTATGCAAGTATTGATTTAACTTGGGTTCTTTTATATTTTTGTGTTAAGTTGATGACTTTTTAATTTGAATACATGTTTGGTTAACAAACTTTGATACATATAGGGTATTTTGTAGAACTCGATGTTAGTCTCTCATTTTTCCCGTTAGCACATTGTTTCGATCCCGTATTTGTAGACATTATTTGACTAATATTGGGGTATTTGTTTAATCTCAAGGCCGATTAAACCCAATGTGTGTTGTATACATTGAAGGCGACAAAAGTTTGTGTCGGCTCTACCTTGAAACTAATAATTTTACTTCGGAAGGTTAGTTGAATTTATGTAGATACAAATATCAATATGACTATGCTCTTTAAAAATCCAAATTACTTGAGTAACACTAGATGTGAGAACGTCATTCATGCACTACTTAGCATAGTTGGTGTGAAATCTTTTTATCCACGAATTTCTTCAATATTATGTTATCAATATGATTGAGAAAGAATCTTACACATGTTTTGATTTACTATTATAAGTTTATTTTTTCAACTCACATGTGTATATCTCAGCCTTCCAATAGCCAAGGGTTCTTCATTTTTATAACTCTCACATTTGCAAAAATAAATAAATAGTGTTTATCTATAGTAGGGAAAATATTATGGGTTTTTGCTTCACTCCCTAGAGCCTTAGTTATCAATAATTTCGGAACAAATGTATTCATAAACATCATGGAGTTGGATTGGCAAGTTTAGGTTTATGTACTTTGTTAGATGAAATATTCTTTTGAAGTTTGAAATTATGGTATGATGGAACAATAAATGGGGAAAAATTTTATTCTTTGTATTTTTTTATTTTATTTTCATGTTGGCACAACATTATTACTAAAATCCAGATAATAAATTGGAATAACATGCTTAAGTAAAAATAAAAAGATCGTGTAACCAATTTTGTTTCCCAAAACCTATTTGAATATCAAAATAATTACTCACGAATAAAATGAAGCAAGAGAAATGTGAACAATATCGTATTAGAGACAAAACATCCCGTGCCGTTACGGCACGGGTTAAGATCTAGTATATATATATAGCGGTGGTTATTAGGTTAATTTTAAATTAAATTAGGTTAAGGTTGGTTAGTCATTTCCACACTTTAAGACACACTTTATAACTATAGGGAAGGTAGCCTAAAAAAACCATGGTCCCAAAAAATGGTTCATAATAAGAGTGAGAATTCAAACTGCCCCCTTGTGCTCTACAGTTTTGTGCTCTTCAGTGAGTTCAGTCGAAGTTATAGCTCCAAGAAAATAAAAAGAAAAGCAACTCCAATCGATTCAAAATCTTAAACTTAAATCGAAATGCGCCAAAAAATCGCAGCACATTACATAGATTTAGATTGTTACACCGACAATACCAATCGTTATTTCATTTACCCAGGTTCAATTTATCTTTTTCAAACCCTAGAAATAAGTGGTGGCCAGGATTTATTTTGGGCAAAGATAAATCTACGGTCGTGGTTGTGCAGACCACGCCCATAACCCGCACGTGCGCCAAGGCTAACTTTGCCTATATGAGTGGTGGTCAGGATTTATCCTTGGCAAAGATAAATCAAAGGTTGTGATCCTCCGTGCCACACCCTACAAGTCGCACACGTGGTGTTCATTCCAATATTATGAATTAAAAATGAATACTCAAGTCAAGATATTAAATTTTAAAAATTATAACGGGAGGTTCGAACTCATGACCTATTGTGTCATAAGAGTGGCCTCTAACCATTGTTCCACCTTGGTTGGAATTGATAAAAAGATAAATCAACAGTGGTTGTTTGTTCAACTTAAATATTAATTAGTATAAGTGTTTTATTAATTAGTATAAGTGATTTGTCTAGAGAGAAGATAAATCTATGGTTATGGTTTGTTCAACTTAAATATTAATTAGTATAAGTGTTTTATTAATTTAGGAAACATTAATTTCTCATGATAAATGATTTATTAATTTTACATCATAAATATCCCTTAATTAATATTAATACATATCTCCATCAATAAGTAATAATTTTGACAAAAATTATTTCAATAGATATTAGTGGTGGTGGTGGTAGTAGAGGAAGAAGTAAGTAGTGGAAGCGGTGGAATGTGTTACAAAGTGGTGGAGGCGGTAACATTAGTTTTGGTGGAAGAAATAGTATACTGGATGGTTTTAATGGCGATGATATTAGTTTTTTCTTTTTGAATCAAAAATAATAAAAATTTTTACATGATGGGTAACATTGTATTGTAAAAAGTATAGTTGGTTGTTTTTGACACGATCAAAAAAGCGGATAACAAATACTTTTGGGATGATACCAAATCATATAAGACAAAATGGTTGTTTTTGGTGCCACCGCTATCTTTGGTAAATTAGTTAGTACGCATGATTTTCAAGATTAACAAAAAAACATATAGTTGAATAAATTAATTGACGACCTAAGTTTGTTAAATCTAAACTTTATACATGACGTGTGGGATTAAAAGTTATAAGTGCGCCCAATATTCTACGAGGATGGAAAATGGTGGTGGTGGAGAAAGAAGTAATATCCGGTGGTTTGTGGTAATCGGCGGTTTTGATGAGTAGTAATTGACTATGTTAATTATGTGTTTGCTACAAAAGGATAACACTATAAATTAGAAATGTGGTTGATCGTCTTAATGCTAATATAAACTCGGTTAAAATACATGAAAATTAAGAAGAAGAAAAAAACATTTGGATGTCACGTTATATAATAAGTAACACTAAAAACTCCGTCCAATAGATAAATCCAAGGTTGTATTGAGGTCCCGTAAGCATAGGGCGAGTTGGTCTTGGATTTCGAATGATAATGAATATAATGAAAACGCTCCTCTTGGTTTCTCCAATGAAAACCAAAACCTTCTAAAAAAATAATCAATCGAACAACACTTAGATGGAACGCATCACCACCAAAGTGTAAACTTCTCCAATTGCTACATATCCAAAGTGAAATTTCTACAAATTAACTGGTGATTTCGTCCCTATCGTTGCGAGGCATGCAATTAAATCTCTAAGAGTGATTTTAAAGGTATTTAATAATTATAAAATTCTCTTATAAGTTTTGTTTATGCAAGTATTGATTTAACTTGGGTTCTTTTATATTTTTGTGTTAAGTTGATGACTTTTTAATTTGAATACATGTTTGGTTAACAAACTTTGATACATATAGGTATTTTCTTTGTAGAATCGATGTTAGTCTCTCATTTTTCCCGTTAGCACATTGTTTCGATCCCGTATTTGTAGACATTATTTGACTAATATTGGGGTATTTGTTTAATCTCAAGGCCGATTAAACCCAATGTGTGTTGTATACATTGAAGGCGACAAAAGTTTGTGTCGGCTCTACCTTGAAACTAATAATTTTACTTCCCTAAGGTTAGTTGAATTTATGTAGATACAAATATCAATATGACTATGCTCTTTAAAAATCCAAATTACTTGAGTAACACTAGATGTGAGAACGTCATTCATGCACTACTTAGCATAGTTGGTGTGAAATCTTTTTATCCACGAATTTCTTCAATATTATGTTATCAATATGATTGAGAAAGAATCTTACACATGTTTTGATTTACTATTATAAGTTTATTTTTTCAACTCACATGTGTATATCTCAAACCTTCCAATAGCCAAGGGTTCTTCATTTTTATAACTCTCACATTTGCAAAAAAATAAATAAATAGTGTTTATCTATAGTAGGGAAAATATTATGGGTTTTTGCTTCACTCCTTAGAGCCTTAGTTATCAATAATTTCGGAACAAATGTATTCATAAACATCATGGAGTTGGATTGGCGTTTAGGTTTATGTACCGTTAGATGAAATATTCTTTTTGAAGTTTGAAATTATGGTATGATGGAACAATAAATGGGGAAAATTTTATTCACCGTATTTTTTTATTTTATTTTCATGTTGGCACAACATTATTACTCCGTCCGTATAATAAATTGGAATAACATGCTTAAGTAAAAAATAAAAAGATCAGTAACCCATTTTGTTTCCCAAAACCTATTTGAATATCAAAATAATTACTCACGAATAAAATGAAGCAAGAGGAATGTGAACAATATCGTATTAGAGACAAAACATCCTCGCTTTTGCAGTTACGCACGGGTTAAGATCTAGTATATATATATAGCGGTGGTTATTAGGTTAATTTTAAATTAAATTAGGTTAAGGTTGGTTAGTCATTTCCACACTTTAAGACACACTTTATAACTATAGAGGTAGGTGAAATTTAAAAACCATTTTCCCAAAAATGGTTCATAATAAGAGTGAGAATTCAAACTGCCCCCTTGTGCTCTACAGTTTTTGTGCTCTTCAGTGAGTTCAGTCGAAGTTATAGCTCCAAGAAAATAAAAAGAAAAGCAACTCCAATCGATTCAAAATCTTAAACAGAAATCGAAATGCGCCAAAAAAATCAGAAGCACATTACATAGATTTAGATTGTTACACCGACAATACCAATCGTTATTTCATTTACCCAGGTTCAATTTATCTTTTTCAAACCCTAGAAATAAGAAGAAAATAAACCCCAAATCAGAAAGCAAGAAATTCAATTCTCATGGCACAAGGTAACTCCTATGAAGAAGCACGGGAACAACGATTAGAAGACAATAAGAGACGATTTCAGGTCAGTTTTCTTTTCAGCTGCCTTAATTCCTCTTTTATCCATTTTTGTAATAATTTTTTTCATTTTGTTAGATTAAATTGATTTCTTGTTTTATATTTTCAATCGAAGGAATTGGGTGTTTTGAAGATAGCAAACAGTCTTTCAAATGTTATCAAAGAGAAAAACAAGACTCCCGGGGTAAGATTTTCTACTACTTGATACAATCAGTTTGTTTGATTTTTGTACCTTGTTTGATATGTGTATCTATTCCACTGTAATGATGTAGAAATATCAAGTGAGATCAAAGACAGATCCAGTGAACCCTGATTTAGTGAGACGCTCTTCACGACCTCGAAATCAAGTTGCTTACTCCGAAAGGAAAAATCGCAAAACAAGGTATAATTTCTAGCTAAAGTGGAATCTATTTGAGTTGTTTAGGTGTAGTAACTCTTAGATTCGTTTAAATGGTGATGAACTTGCAGCTTCATAGCAGGAGTTGCAACTGAAGCAGAACGATCCGACACACTGAAGCGTGCCAAGAGCTTTCAAAGTGGTTTACTGTCTAGAAACCCATCTTTTGTTAAATCAATGTCTCTTTCAAATGTGTCCGGGAGCTTTGGTCTGGTAAGTTAGAAAGATAACCTTGATATTAAGTTCTCTAAATTTTTATTTTGTTTCATTTGCATCGATTGATACTACTTGCTCATGTTTTTATTTGGTAAGAATATACCATCGGAAATCTGCAAAAATCACCTTCCCAAGGAACCGAAACTGAGAATTATGTTAGAAGATGAGGATGGTTCAGTGTATGAGACAAACTACTATTGGGTAACTAGGTATATTACTGGATGGAAAACATTTTGTATGGATCATAAGTTGGCTTTCGGTGATGCCCTGGTGATTGAGCTTATTAAGCCAACAAGATTTAAGGTAAGATCACGGTTACCAACCACGCTATTTTTCACTTGCTAGTTTTATACTTTTTTGTAAATGTAATAGCATTATTAATCTTCTTATGTCCAATTCATCTTTTCCGAAATAAAATGATGGACGTGGTTCCAAGAATATGCGAACTCTTTGCGTCACTAGATTGTAGTCACACGATGTAGGATATATTAGTTCTTTATGAAAGACATTGCTACCTGCCACTTGAAGACACATGTAAAGTAAGATAAAGTGAAGGTTGAACATAGTATAAAAAGCATTGTATTACGTAGAATGTGAAAATTTAGCAGTTAGCACATCTGCCCGATTTCTTAATTCTCAAATATCCTGAATTATTTCCTCAAAAAAGCCATGCTTTTGCTTAGAACTTTTGTTCAATGGCAATATTTGTGTTAGATTTTAATGACAATCGAAATTGTACAGGTACATATATTTAAAGTTTCCAACGACATTGGTGATATGAAGGTCGATAAGCCGATCAAAGCTGGAGAAAGTAAATCTTCCAAGACAGTGGATGCTGAACAAATCTGCCAAAAGTTGTAACTCAAAGAAAGCTGAAAACTGTGATGCAGAAATCAATTAACACTAGATCGTTGCTTAATCCGGAGATAAGTTTTTTGCGGAAGAACTTCGACTAACAAAATCTAAACTGGACCGTAGAAGGGAAATTTTGACAAAAAAATGTTGCAACACAATCCTTTCGGTCATTAAAAAATAGTACTCCTAGGACTCCTAACAATCCATCTACTTACCAACGGCTATAATTCTATGTAGTTATATTATGCGTACAGTGTACAATGTTATTCTGGATATTTGAATGTGAAACACACCAGTGAAGGAGATATTTGATGTGAATCATTGCATACTTTTGCTGGAACCTTGTTGGGAAAATGCAGAAAGTGACCATTGTTCTGTGAATCTGCATCACCAATAGCTACCTTCTTTAGCCGTAGAACTAGAGCTGTCAACGGGCCAAGCTAGGGTCAACCCGGCCCTAGCTTGTCAACCCGTTGACAAGCTAGGGTCAACCCTAACCCTAATACTATTCATCTACAAGCCCAAAATCTCAACCCTAGCCCTAGACGGGTTGGCTTGGCGGGTTCACGGGTTGGCTTGTTTTACTAAGCCACACAAAATTCAAGTATTTCTATTTAAAAATAATTTTATTTTTTTGGTGCTAATGAATCAATTTATTTTGGATTTGATATCTCTATTTTATTGATATGGAATGTGAAGGGATTGATGATATAAAATAATACAAAGGATTTAATTACTAATTGTTATTCGTTAATATGTATATATTAAACGTAAAATGTGTTTTTTATTTCTTAGGTGTAGGCTTCTTTGGTTCTATTGAATGTAAATTTCAAGTTATTGGTTGTCATTCAATTGTAAATAAGATATAAATTTGATTATTGAAAAATATAAAATGATATCACGGGAACTTTTTTGTGTGTCTCACATCAACCAAACAATCATACATATGACTATATGAGCATATACTCACACGGGTTGACGGGTAACCCGCGGGTTGACCCTAGCTTGGCTTGTTTTCTACTAGGGCTAGATATGCTAACCCTAGCCCGGCTTGTTTGGCCAACTGGGACAAGCCGGAGCCGGGGTTGAAACAAGCCTGCTAGGTCCAACCCGCAAGCCGGGTTGAAAATTGACAAATCTACGTAGAACTATCGAGGCGTAGGCTCCGCACGGCACGACGGCCAGCCTCCTTGAAGTCACTCGATCGTATCCCAGGCTGACCATTTTAAATGGGGTGCTAGTCTAGCACCTAGATTAGCAGTCAGGACTACCTCCTAAGTCTTACGGAGTGCTAATCTAGCAAAGCCACGCGCCCAATCACAACCATTCAACGCTTTAAATCTCAAATTAGTCGGATCAAAAATAAATCTCTCAAATATTTGAACTATTCCGCGAAAAAAGGTAGTTTTTCAAGTTACCAATCATTGCTTTAACTATCTAGCATGCTAGTTCACATGCTAGCATTCGGTAGGAGAGAGAACTAGTGTTAACTTTTGTGCCACACTTTTTTTTTTGAATTACAACACTTAAGTGCTAATCTAGCACCTCCAATGTGGCCCATAAGACTAAGTTGCATTAGCTTACTTTTTGGAAGCAGCGGCTAAAATGTGAAGCATTGCAAAAGAGAAAATAGAAATTGTCTTACATGTAAGTATGCTGGCGACATTTTCTTCAAGTTGGTTTTTGAAGCAGCGGCTAAAATGTGAAGCTAAGTGGACGCCGAATAGTGGTCCGGCGCCACTGTGAACCGCAAATAGTTGTGAAACCTTTTCAGGGGTAGCTTCGGTAATTTAATTTCCAACTTGAAAACCTAAATACACCATCCCAACTTCACTCAGTTCTCCGCCTCCTTCTTCTTCCTCCTCCACTGCACAGCGCCGCCATCTTCATCTTCTCTTCTAACAACACCACCACTATTATCTTCAGTACCACCACCACTTATGAATGGGTTATAAATGGAATATGGGTTTTGTGTCTCATATACCATGGAGGGAGAAAGAGAAAATGGTTGATTTGGATTTTATTCGGCATGGGCGAATTCGGAAGTAGGGTTTTCATTTCGGGGTTGTTGTAGGATAATGTGGTAGTAGCTGTTCCTTACTAACCACCGATATCTTTATATACGGGAGGAGTGAGTATCTAAAGCTCCCAAAATTAGTTTCAAATTTTAATTTTTTTTTTTTGACTGATTTTAATTGATTTCTCTTGCTCCTAATGCAGAGGTGTCCGATCCGGAGTTATTCATGCACATCAGCCCATATGAAAACTGTAATCTAACAAAACAGTGCCAACTGGGAGAGTGGATGCAGAAGATAATGAAAACTATTTTTTTTTTTTCCTGTAAGTATAAAAAAAAAAACTCACTATCTTTGCCGATAGTGTTGTGCACTTACTCAGTACTATATGCTAATGTCCACAACCTCCAAATGATTAGGTTATCTGAGATTTGGGTTTCAAGTATTTGTTCTTTGTTTGACATATAGGTTTAGACAACAAATATGAAACACAGCTTTTAGGTTTCCTTTGTATGAGATCTGCCTATTCAATTTCTTTTATTAGATGTACTTAAATGTTCTAAACTTCTAATTTGTGCCTTTTTTAATTTTTCAAAGTGCAAATGACGGATGCAATCGATGGAATTACCCCAGCTTCAACAACCGAAGTATGGATCGAATCAATTGTTTTTACTACACAATTTAACTTTGTTGCAGCTGTACTTAATACTGCTGTTAGTGGATTTATCAATGTGTGTGCTAACTGCTAGCTTACATGCAGGTACCTACTAATCCTATGACACCAACTGCATATGTGCCAAGGAGTGCGGGTTCGACTGTGGTTGATCTTGAAGCTTCTCCACCTCAAGTGAAGGAGCAGTCTGGTAAGGCTAAGAGGCCTAGCACTGAAAGTCTAGAACTCCATCTCAAACCCTGGTCATGGGTCCCATAATGGAAGTCAGTCTTGGGAACCAACTCTTCGATAATTCAGCTTTGATTTTGACGAAAGTATGTTAAAAGCACCTGAGATTTCTTACCCTTCACAAGAATTAAGTCTTGAAATTTCTTCTCGTCTCTTATGAAACCTCTTGCTCTGCACCAATTATATGTGATTTCGCCTCTTCTTCGAATTTTGTTTCAAGCTAGCTGAAGTATTTGCAGATTTTTCCAACCATGATGAGTTATCTGATTGTCACAGTGACTTCTTCTCTTATCAGTAAGTCTTATTTCTCATTTTCATTGATATTGTCTAAATGTTAGCTGTTTACTTGATTCTTGTGAATACGTTTGCCAGAGTCTTGTTTGACTAACTTTTTTTACACCAAGTTTATGCATTAATGTAACTAGTTTGAATTTAATGTTAAACACGCACCATAGGAAGTGCTTGATAATCTGAAACATTGAACGCAGAGATGTTGTATGCCTTCCCATTACATATAATTGGATTAAAAGATAGCAATGAAATAGAAACTTATGATGATTATATCATTGTTATCGTTTTACTTTCTGGTATCCTTATCCTGTAATATACAATCACCTAGACATTCTCGCTTCAACATGTTTGCTGGTGAAATTATCTGTTTCTCTTATGCCTGGATAATAAAATTAATAACTTTCTATTTCTTTGCTGCTGAAGTTATTAGCATCTCTTTGAAGCTAATTTCACTATATATTCAGAAGGCTTCTGATGATGATTTTGTTTGCCCTTATAGAAGAAAATAAGTTTCTGTTGTGGTACAAATGAACCAACCTTTATCATTATGGTCCCCTTAAACTTCCAACTTTAGGAAAAAATTGTGGATGATCATGCTGCAACCTTCCAAGATTTGAGAATGTTGTGCAAAATGCTCCATAGAGATATATCATTCTATTTTGGTCAACTTATGTCGTCGACATAGAATGTTGCTAGTGCAACATTGTGCTCAAGGGATGCTTCTTCTCTACCTGAGCCAGTTGGGACCATTGGTAGTGTTTAAGGCTTTGTGACAATATGCACAACCCCATT
Organism: Papaver armeniacum; assembly: GCA_023531295.1. Lineage (NCBI taxonomy): Eukaryota > Viridiplantae > Streptophyta > Magnoliopsida > Ranunculales > Papaveraceae > Papaver > Papaver armeniacum. The sequence goes on from JAJJWW010005111.1 coordinate 28,773, forward strand.
GCTAATTCTTTAAAATTTATGTGCGTTTTGTACCTAAGGACATAGTTGTCAGCATTCACTGTATTCTAGAGGAGACTAGATTACATTGAGGATGTCTTTTTGGTTTCATGACCCAATGACCTGTTTATTTGTTTATGGTATTGATAAATTTACAATTGGGCTCACATGCCGAATATTCGTATCAAATTGGTTTCGTGACCTGATGCCCTGTGTATGTATTTTAGGGTATTGATAAATTACAATTGGACTCACATGCCCTGTGTATGTGTTCTACGAGTATGCATGATTTCTGTCTTAATTTTCAAGTGTTTATGATGCCGTTTGCTTTTCTTCAAAGTAGCCTCCTTTTTAAAACTTCAAGTTACTACTTCTGGAACTCACTCACTCATGTAAAACTTCCAAACGGTGACTTCTTCTACGCAAAGAATTTTACATTTGCATCAGGAGGTACTTACACTAGTTGTGCAACTGTCTCTCATACATTTGTTAATAGCTTCTGGTGTGAAATGAAACCCTTTATCGTCTGTTTAGTAGCAATAATACTGCTCTCAAGTGACAGAAGTTTCGCTCTTAGTATCTAACTCATTTTACTGGCATGATTAGGTACTTAGATCAGCTGGGGTGACATTGACCTTCAACGATAAAGCCTTTTGCTGACAAACTTTAATTGGTGGAATTACGGTCTTCACAAAACTGCTACTGTGGTTCTGAAATCCAGATTACTATAGGTAAGTCTTTATTGCTGTCTGGTCTGTTGCCACTGGTCAATGCTCATGTTTTCCGTTCTTTATTTCTGCATATCAAAGTTTTAAATTCACATATCGATTAGTCGTCTTAATTTGTTAGTTTTCTGAACCAGTGCTCTTCTTTGGCACCGATTACTGGGAAACACGTAATATCAACAGATCATTGTGGCTCTCCATACTTGCAAGAATATTGTTCGAAGACAAAGGTGAAGCTCTGCCTAAAGAACTTGAAAGTTTCATTTCTCTCTTTCTAGCTTTATATTTCAACTTTTAATATGAGTTTGATCTGTTTATTTACAGCCGGGTATTACAAATATTATTGATCAAAATATGTCCAGCTCTACTGCATTTAACGTTTCCCGCTTAGAGCTTTGGAATTTGTATCCATTGATGCAAACAAAGAGAAGAGAATCATTTGACACCTAAAGGTGGTTGTACTCAGAGTAAAGTAATGCTACTAAAAGGGGTCATAGTTGGTACTTCTTTTGCCAATGGTTCCTCATGGATCGAAATAGCTCCTTATTCACTTGTCTTTGCTACAATTAGATCTTTCAGAGCATCAGCTTGTGTTTGAGGTTTATCTTTGTGTATACAGTATTACAGGAACTGCTGAACAAATTTCCATTGTCTAAACATATATTTTATGGAATCAAATTAAAAAGCCAAGTTTCTTGATTCTTTATCAATAATTGTCGATTAAGAGGATAGCGATTCGAGCCGGCTTTGAAGATAAACCAGTAGCCGTCAACCTGTTTGATTGTCTGTGTGTAGCCATGGCCTTTACTGCTATTTCAATCATGCAGTAAATCTTGAACTTGAATATCAAAGATTTTAGATAAAACTGTTTAAAACTTCCGGTAATAATCCAGATAGTTAAAAGAAAGGGCAGAAGAAACAAGCTTGTGGATGTATCAGTTATTATCAAGCGGGCTGTATGCTTGAACAGACCCACAATGACCACCTGTGATGCCGTGCCTCGTCTCATGGGCCCATTTTAGTGTTCCTATATAAATAGAATGCGTTAGGGTTCAGGGCCTCGTCTCATGGGCCCATTTTAGTGTTCCTATATAAATAGAATGCGTTAGGGTTCAGGAGGATAGATCATCTCTCTTGCTCATAAGAATCACATCAAACAGTCGGTTGCGGCGGCGCGCATCCATAATCCTCCTCTCCCTTCCTCCGTGAACTATCTTCTTCCTTACATCACCACCACTGTTATCTCCAGTAGCAACACTAAATCAATGGGTTATAAATGGAATATGGGTTTTGTGTTTCGTATATCATGGAAGGTGGGAGGCAAAATGGTTGATTTTGGACGTTTGGTTTGTGCGGCCTCGGAAAATGGTGTTTCGGTTGGCGGAGTTCAATAGGATAAGGTAGCAGTACCTGTTCCGGTTGATGAGAAGCATGTGTCACTTCTTCTCAAGGGTAAGTATCAAGTAACTACTCAAAATCTATTTTAAATGTAATTCTTAATTTTCCTTTTAGAAACTACGTCTTGATGAATTGTGCTGTTCATTTTTTTTTTTCTAATTTCTATAGTTAATGTGTTATTTTCTTGTCAATTCGTAGTTTATAAAGCAGATTTAATTAGGCGTACAAAATTAGCCCGAGGATTTGATTTATGGGTTCTTTATTTATTTTTATTCGACGATTATGTGAAATTACCTGAAGTCATGTGAAGGGAAAAGTAGTTGTGGTAGACTTGAGAACGAGATTACAATTATTGAAGGGAAAAAAACGGTTTAGTCCAAAACCGCTCAAAAAACGACAGTTTAGTCCAGACCTAGTTGACTAGGTACAATTTAATCCAAATAATGTACAAAGACGCTACTAACCTTCGCACGCTTTTATTAAAGCATACGTGCAATCAAATGAATCAGTTTTGTAATCGACATGAATCTTTGTGATTGACACGTTAGCCCATAATTAAAAAACTAATTAAAGTGCAGAATCGGACAATTTTTTTAATCGCACCATTTTCGCTTTATCGTAAACTTTAAGAAAAAATCAAAGAGAAAATTGCAGACAAACCCTAGAAAACTCACAGACTAAAACCCTAAATTCATCAAGAAAACTCGATTCTATGAAGCATCATTAGCATAATGTTGAAAAGAAACAAAGTAGTTTCTAAGAATAACACACCAATAGTTGAAGATTCATCATCAATCAAGAACAAAATCCATCACTAGCAGTGAGACGAATCGCAAAATCAACGCCACCAACGACATCGAGATCAAGTTTGCATCAAAAGATTCAACACCAACACCAAAATCAAAGAGGTCCAAAAACGAGATCTAAGAGAAGTTTAGAAGTACCAACATCAAAATCAAGAGAGTAAACCTCAAGAACATCACCAATTAAGAAGAAACCAAAGACAAACAAAGCCTTCAACATCAAAGCCTTCTGTACTGTAAACATCAATCACTAATAAGAAATCAAAGCATTCAAAGGCTTCAACAATCATTAACGTAAAAAAAGGTAACAATTCAAGTCCAAGCTTCTCAGATATTTTGAGCAATTTTTATGATATTTCTTGTATGTGTACCAATATGTACACCACCATGCTACCTTTGTGTTTCATGTGCGCTTTCTATATTTTTCTCGAGCAATTTTATACTGTTTTGTTGTTGGTGTGTACACATCTTTACACCGCCATGTTGTTGCAAAGGCTTCATTTCATGGTATGTATGTTTTGTAGCAATTTTTGTGAGAATTGTTGTTCTGGTGTAAATACTGGGTACACCAAAGATGTTGTTGCAGTGCTTTGTGTCCAGTTCTGCCTGTTTTTTACCAATTTTTGTGAGAATTGTTGTCTGTGTGTAAATACTGGTACACCAGCATGTTGTTGACTGTGTAAATACTGGTACACCAGCATGTTGTATGTGTACCAATTTGTACACCACCATGCTACTGCTGTGTTTCATGTGTAGTTCTACACTTCTGAGCAATTTTATACTGTTTTGTTGTTGGTGTGTACACATCTTTACACCGCCATGTTGTTGCAGTGCTTCATGTCCAGTTCTGCATGTTTTGTAGCAATTTTTATGATATTTCTTGACTGTGTGTAAATACTGGTACACCAGCATGTTGTTGCAGTGCTTCATTTCATGGTATGTATGTTTTGTAGCAATTTTTATGATATTTCTTGACTGTGTGTAAATACTGGTACACCATCATGTTGTTGCAGTGCTTCATTTCATGGTATGTATGTTTTGTAGTAATTTTTGTGAGAATTGTTGTCTGTATAAACACGGGTACACCAAAGATGTTGTTGCAAGTGCTTCGTGGTCCAGCCACTGCTTTAGACCAATTTTTATGATATTTCTTGTATGTGTGTAAATAATGGTACACCAAAGCATGTTGTATGCTCATATTCTGTACAAGTGTACTTGGTTTGTACACCAAAGCATTTTGCGTATGCTCATTTGCATTTTTTACTCACTATTTGTAATAGTGTACTTGTTTGTACACCAAAGATTTTTGTATGATTATCATGTGCTATGCTTCTCTTTTCTTATTCTCATTCGTCTATTTTCAGATACAAACAAACCTTATAGAAAGTGTTTTAATGCAATCAGTGAGTTTGTGAACAAGCACTTTGAAAAGAATGGAGAAGTACGTAAAAAGGATCGTGACAAAGTCCGGGGTTCACATAATTTCAGTTAGAGAAGCAAAAAGAGAGCCCTTTCTGGCCTCGTAGTAGATGCCTTTATTAACAAGAAAGATGAAAAGGAGGAGGAGGAAAACTCTAAAATAAAAAGGAGAAGAAGAGAGATGATGTTTGGTTCAAGAGTCCGTAATCAATCTTGAAGATTGTGCAAAAGTTCCGCCATGATCATTCGTAAAGAAATGTCTTTATGTTCAATATCGCGAGGAGAAAACTTTGTGGAAGTAGAGACTATGCCGAAGATTTGTTCTTATTTTTTGAATTAGAAATGGTGGGATTAGAAACCGATGAAGGAGAATGTGCTAAAACTAGAATCGAGCAAACATACGGTCCACTAATAAACCGAATAAATCAAGGTAAATCTAAGTTGGGGAAACTTGATGTGAGAGTGAAATCTGCGATAATGAAGCTAAAATCAAAGTTGATAAGGAGATTGAGAGAAATGCCGAGGACTTGGTAGTGTTGTTTCATATGTATCGTGCATCACTTTTTTTTTACCACAACAAATGGAATGGATTACGAAGAGCAAATTTGCTCCCTACTTTGAATCATTTGAAAGAATGAAGAAAACCAATCCAAAGCTGCATATACATAAATATTTAATGGATAGCATAAAGAAAAATTTTGTTGATCCACTTAAAGTTAATGGTTGTACTGGTGCACCGTTGGTGAGTACATGTATACGTATAGTATGTGTTCATTGTTTTACACAAGTATTACGTTGTACCAATTTACATGTTTTTGTTCACCGTATTTGTTGGGTCCTAAGATTTCTAACTTTAACTTTTTGTCAATGCAAGTATTGGTTTGTCAACATAACAATAGCATAATGCCAAACAATGAACAAGGTTTCCTAGATTTCTAAGGTGGGTAATAAGTGACATCAAGAATACAATAGAGAAAGATATTAATGAAGCCATGAAAAAGGTAACTTCATAACTTTCTTTATGATAATGATTTCTTCCTATATGTGTACAACAATATACACCTTGAAAATGGTGAGAAAATTTTGTCATGTGCACAATAATATACACTCGTAAATACATGTGTAAAAAGATGTACACCGTTATACATATTGACACTTTGGCATGTTTTCGATGCAACCTTGATGGGTAAAAGCTTGGAGTGATGAACATCAACAGATTCTGGAAGAGTACAAAGAAAGAGCAGGGAGAAAATAGCAGAGATGTATCGAAAGAAAAGTTGTACAGAGCATAAAAGCAAAGAGATGAAGCATTGGAAGAGCTTTCGAGTTGCCTTAAACATCAAAAGCTTGTTAGCTTCATCAAGAAAAGCTAAGATACTTTATTCACTAATCAAGACCTGTGGAAAAGATTGGGATGTCATGATTTAATTGAGACCTTGCAAGAAATCATTTCATTGAACAAAATGTTACAAAGTGAGGAAGAGGATGATGAGGAGGAGGAGTTGGAGGTTGAGGAAGAGGATGATGAGGAGGAGGAAGAGGTTGAGGAGAAACAGAAAATGAGAAGAAGGAGGACAATGATGGTGGCAAAGGTGATAATAAGTGATGACGATGACGATGACAATGATGGTGGCAAAGGTGGTGATATGCGGTGGTGGTGGTGCAGACAAAGGTGGTGATATGCATGATCATGATGACCAAGGTGGAAAAGGTGGTGATATGCATGGTGGTGATGACGAGGGTGCCAATTCCCTAAAAGCTAAGGTATAAAATCACTCTTACTAAATGTGGCAGGTCATTTGTTTTTTGTGTGTAGATAGTTGTACACCAAAGATGCTATAACTCATACCTTTTCTCTAAACTTGCATCTTTTAGCTCCCCTTCATCAAAGACCAATAATGGAAATGAAGCAAAAGATATGGATGATGGAAGTGAATATGACAAAGGAGTTGAGTCTAAAACTGCTAACAAGCCGAGGTATGGTATCAACATACTTGTATCATGTATGTTGTATCATGTACATACTTGTACACCACTGATAAAATTCAATCAAAATTATATTTTTCAAAGAGGCCTCTCACAAAGTCAAATGAAGAAGAGGATGGAACAAGGTTTGAAGTTGAGATCGAAATCGCTAACAACCCGAGGTATAAAAAAATATTTTTTTGTTAGGCTCAGCTTGTTTTCATTTTTATATGTGTACCACGCTGTACACCTTAGTGATTTCTTCTCGTATATGTGTGTGTACAAAGATGTACACTTTTGTAGAACCTAACAAAAATTTCATTTTTTTATGTGTACCAAGTTGTACACCTAGTGATTTCTTCCGTGTACCAAGTCAGACACCTTAGTAATTTCATTTTTGTTTTCATTTTTATATGTGTACCAAGTGTACACCTTAGTGATTTCTTTCAGATGTGTGTGTACAAAGATGTACACTTTTTAGAACCTAACAAAAATTTCATTTTTTCAAAGACTCTCTCCGCGAGACATCTCGCATATAAAGAAGACCAGTGTTGCAACTCAAACAAATTGAAATTGATGAGGCTTCAATCATCGCACTCTAAGCCTTAGCTCACCTGACCCTAAAGGCATGTTGCCGGGGGTTGAAGGAGATGTGCTTTTACTCACTCAAGGAGAAGATCAACTGGATGATCCTTATTCAACAATTGAGGAACTTCTAGACAACTTGTCCAAAGTGTCTTCATAAAGCTTGAAAAAGGTTGTTTACAGAATGACATCGTCTGACGTGAAGGAAAAGTTGGCAACCATGATCAACGAATGTCCAAGCTTTCAATTGTTGAGCCAAGAAGATCCTAAAGAAGAGTCGTCGCAAATATCATTATCCAATGAAGATATAAGAGAAATGATTGTTGTCAAGCAAGGCAATTCATCTAACAACATGGAGATGCATTTTTAGCGATCAAGAAGAGCAGAAGACACCACCAAAGAAAGACAAGAGCCGGGAGGATGAAGGAAGCAAAAATGTCAAGACAAGAGTTGCCGGTGTGGTGTCCAAGACACCACCAAAGAGAGTTGCAAAGAAAACTTGATGCCGATTTCATCGCGAGGGAAAAACAGATAAGTTAGGCCGAAAATGGATGACAAAGGAGTTGAAAAGGGCAAGAGGATCCAAATTGAGGACGAAGAACAAACACTCTATCCTCGTCCGAAAAGAGAAAAGAAAATGAGTATCATCCTTATCGCCCATCGCGATATATCCGTCAATCACCACTTTACCATGCCATTGACACAGGACCTGACAAGAGAAGGGTACAAAAATTCTTCGATTATGCAAGCCCGACGTAAGTTCACAAAACAATACCTCGTACTATATGAATGATTGAATCTTAAAAAAAAAAAGCTTATGTGCACCACTATGTACACCATGTTAACATTTCATTTATGATTCTGCAAGCTCACAGTAGCTTGGGAACTAACAAGGCTCCAAGATCCAAAACCAAGGAAGATGTTATGATTGTGGGGAAAGTACTTTGTGAACCGATGTTCAACAAGTATTTGGATCAAGCGGTATCGGGCAGCTTTACATCCATCGACGTTGCAATGCAATGGTCGAGATGCGATCCGTCATCCCGATGACCAAGTACATGAGATGCGAAATTATGAGTCCTACCGTATGTGTAAGTTTCTCAAAAAAACAAATAAAAATATCATATATAGATAATTTAATGATGTGTACATACTAGTACACATGATTGACATAGATATACACCAATATGCCTTTGTAGATTTATTTAGGAGTGGACATAGATATACACCAGTATGCCATATGATTGACGAATGCTATATTAAGTGTTTGCATGAATGTTTGATTGATATATTTTATATAGGTATGATTTAGGTGTACCTTATTTTCCAACAAATTATTGATTGCAGTACTATGTGAAGAACAACAACATCGTTGAGACACAAAGGCTTGTGGTAGATTTCATACGGGACATGCCCGACGATTTGGAAGTTCTTCTAATCCCCTCAATCACTCTACAATACAAAATGCAAGTGGGGCTTCACCGGTCGCTTTTGAAGTTTGATTTCATAGCCGAGAGTGGAAGTGGTACAACTCGCCGCACTCAAATGAGCACTACAAAAATGATGCACAACAACCGGCAAATGTGGTGCGCTTGAAACTCAACAAAAAGAGAGTGTTAAAGGGTGATGCGCCTATAGAACCGCATGAGATAAACATCATGCAAGTTGTCCTTCTCAAGGTACCAATCCAGATTGCCTTCAGATACTTGCTACTTTATAAAACGAGGTATGAAGAAGAGAAAGAGTATGGAAAGAGATCACAGAGGGCCGAAAAATCACAGGATATGAGAGCGACATTGGTGGAAAAGATGCAAAAAGCTTAAACTATGAACAAGTGTGGGATGTAGTAACCGATGAAGCACACAAGCAAAGGGGCGCCCGAGTATGGAAAAGAATCCATTGAGGAGGAAGAAGAGTTTATTTTCCTAATTCATTATACAAGATCAATTTGTGAATTGCTTGCTTCTAAACATTTTCTATCTTTGCAAATTAACAGTAATCAAATTTCGTTTTTATAACTTTGTTTATGACTTATCAAGACCTTGAATTAATATTTTTATTAGTTGGAAATTTGTTGGTTTGAAATCTTATTAGTTTTCAATATTTTGTTATTGATGTTACAAATTTATGACTTATCACTACCATTTGAAATGTATAGGTTTTGAAATCTTAAGGTGTACTTGATTGTACATGTGTACCGACATAGCAAATCGCTCATAAGGTGTACATAAAGGTACACATGTTGACAAATTTTCATACTTTATCAAAAGTATAAAAATGAAAGACATAAGTATATTACTAAAAATTTTATATCATGAATCGAAAATTGAACATAACAAAAGTAATAAGTAATTACTAAACAAAATAGACTAGTAGCATCCATTGTACACCAAGGTGTACATAGTGGTACACATGTAAAAAGACAGAAATAAAATCAAGTTCACAGGAAGTTGTACGTAATGGTACACATGTCCTGGCACTTATTATCCACGCCAAAGAAAATTGAAAAGACATTACCAAAAGTAAATACCAAACACATAGAATCTTTTGAAAAAATGAAACATAGAAAAAGTCATCAAATCATGGGGCAGGTAGCTCATTGTGGTGACCAAGTGAAGCACTTTGTGCACATCATTTTACTCTTTTGCTTCTCATAAGGATGCCCGATTCGTTGTGTTCTTCGCCTACCTCGGGGTGGAGGAACATGAATAGGAACAATAACCCTATCACTAGGATCATAAGTCTGCGGCTTGTCATAATTGGGGATTGGCAAGATGATCTCCTAGTATGTCCCGTTATACCACTCATGGGTGAAGTATGGCTCAACAAAATCATAGATGTCTTCTCTAGTAGCTTGAATTGCAAAGACAAGCATGTGCACAAGGAAAACCATTAACTCGCCACCTGTGACATGTACAAGTTTTCTCGCAATAGATCTGGCTGAACGAGTCCGGGAGACTCGACTTCATACAATCTTTCCATGGACTCGAACAATGGTCCAAGTACGACCAATGTCGATGTTTTTCTTTAGTAAAGCCTCATATTCAGGAGTGAGCCTAGTGTTGAATGTTTCCAGCACCTAGTATCCTCTCTCAGACATTTTGTCCATAACCTTCAAACCGACATGATAAAAACACAAACCATAAAATCAAAAACATGTGTACAACAAAAGGAATACAGATAAAACATGTGTACAACAATGTACACATCAAGGAAATCAATGTGTACAACAATGTACACACACAGCTTGGATACATGTATCTACAGCATCAAAGCAAACACATGTATGCAAACAATGTAGACATAGTTGCATAAATAAAAACTAAACATAAAACTCACCGTATCGCATCGAGAAGAACAAATGCAGCAACTTTTTAAAAGGAAGAACCCAGTTGTTGAAGGACTCAAATAAGAGTTGAAGAGTGAGCACTATATCTCGATACAGGAAAATGCATTTGCCCATTTCTCCTTTGAATAGTCCCGATATAGTTAGCAACATGCCCAACTCCAATTGCATGCATTCCTTCCAAAGCTTCTTCAAAGTTTGTCTGGTGTGTAAGAGCACGCAGCCTTTGTAAAACAAATCAAGAACGGGCTTCAATTCGCATCACCCGATCCAATGGGGAGATTGCATTTGATGTGGTAAAAGCAATAGATTGCGGATGTGAATTAGGAAAATATTTTGGAATGCCTTGCAAGAGTCCTTCTCCACGATCACTAAGGAAAACAATCGGACGATCATCGACCAATCGACAATAGTTTTTGAAGATTATCCAAAACCAAAACCAATTATCTTTGTTTTCAGACCCATAAATGGCAAAAGCAAATGGGTAAAACTTATTGTTTCGTTGATACATGTTGCATCCATAAGAGTACCCATGTATCTACCAAGAAGAAAAGTAGCGCCCAAGTAAATCATGGGCTCGAGATACTTATAGATATGCTTGCAAGCACCGTGAACAAACGAATATCCCTCAAATCTATTTGTTTCATCCTCAACTTCAAACTTCACATAACTATCGGGATTAGTTTCCTCAATTGCTTTGACATACCAAGTAAAATCACTATACGACTTCTCATCATCGCCATACTATTCTTCAAATACCTTCTTTCCTCTACGGGCATGGTGATACTTAATATTGGACCCATAAGTTTTCTTGAAAAGTGATATGATCCGATTGGGTTTTAAGCTAGATCACCCCGTAAATTGTCAGCGATCAAATGCTTGATTAACTTGGTTGTCACCGCAGGACTCTTCAACCTCAAACCAACACCACAACTACAAAAAATAAATAAAATGGAATAAGTAATGTGCACCACAATTCACACCTAATAAGATCTCAAAAACAACAATATGAACATACACAAAAACCAAGCAAGAACATGTATTTTAAGAGTACAACAAGTACAAGCACCACAATGTACACCTAAAACAAATCAACATAAAAACTAATAAGGTACACCACAATGTACACCACAAAAGACTAAAAAGTGGGTAACTACAAAAGACTACAACTCCAAGATCAAATGGATAAATTGTTGAAAAATATGGACGAGAAGAGTACACCTAAAACAAATCAACATAAAAACTAACCGCAGCAAGATCTAAGACTCGTAGCAAGTTAAGCACCACATATACTTGTTACAAGTACCAACAAGATCCACATGTGTTGGTACTTCAAGACTCTACTCCACCACAATGTACACCTAAAACAAATCAACATAAAAACTAACCGAGCAAGTAAACTAACTATTTCAAAGAATGTGGACTAGTATGAAAACCACTAACCCGTGAGCCTTAGAATCTTTCAAAGACGAACCGAGAAGTATCACCATTCATGTGCCCAAAATGAATCCTCCAAGCACAACCATCTTCTTCGCATTTTGCAAGAAACGAGTTCTATCATTTTTTAAGAATAATAGGCTTGTGACCGTGAGTCATCTTGTATTCATCAAGAGCAATCCTAACATCTTTAACACCACCCACAAATTCTCTACCAATCTCACAAATATATAATTCCATTCATCGATAATAAGAGGCTTACCCTTGTCCGCATCATGATCTAACACCCTTACCATCTTAGGACTTTCGGTTACACAAGCAGACTTAGAACAAGAAGCGTAACCACCGGGCCGCAACCATACTTAGAACGTAACTACTACTATCGCTACTACCATACTTAGAACGAGAAGTATGATTTAATTATTCCCACACGCAAATACACATCTTCGTTATCGATAAGAATCATGAAACCAATAAAGCTTTGAAGTTGTATATCACCCGTCACATAAACTACTTGAGCATTGTCCATATAATCGAAACATATACTCCCAGGAGACAAAGACCTCCGCTGCTTGCATGTTAAATGCTTCAATTCTTCTACGGTTATTTTAGTATTAACACGAAAAAAACAGAATGCTCACCATGATTCAAAACAAAGATTAATGAACTTGTCGCTTATTTGGAACCCCTACATATTACAAAAGAAATGATAATAAACATCCAAGCTTCAAAATTCATAAAACCTAAAAAGTAAACGGTGTACATGAAAGTACACATTTAAAAATGCTAAAAACATCAACTAACGTTAAACCTAGATAAAAAATACTCCATCAATTAAGCCCTAATCTTAATGGACCAAAAAATAGAAGGCTAGGATATAGTATCACCGTCGATTTCTTATCATGCATCATAAAACTAAAAAAATCAACATCAAGTAACAAAAACCGAATTTATCTAGTATTTACAAGAAATCATCATCATCAAGAGAATCAAAAGCTAGTATATAACAAAATATCAACTCAAGATTATAAAAATTGATATCATCAACTCATAAACTCAAAAATTAAAAACTAAAAATCCTAAACAAAACCTGAAAATTAGATGAAATACAACCAAAAGAAAACTAACTCAAGTTGAATTCTGCTCCATTAGAAATCAAAATCCAATCTAATCCTCGGATCGATCTATCTCTCACTCGTGGTTTCTTCAAACCCGAGATTAAGAATTTTGGACTATAGAACAAACAAATCTCTCTAAATCGTTAAAGTTATTGGACTAAGAACGTAAATCGAGTTGAAGTATGATGAAGAAACGATCAAAATCTCTTCAAATCGTTAAATCGCCTCCCAAGTCATCTCTGAGTTGCATCCTGTTTTGAATTGAAGTTTCAGATCCAAAAGTTTCGATTTCAAAATAACACTTTATATAGAATGAATCGTTCGAGGTTAATTATGGTATATCGAAAATCGGAAACTCGGACTCGTGACGTGGTTTTGGACTAAATCGCCCAAGTTTGGACTAAACTGCTCTTGGCGGGTTTTTTTTTGGATTAAACTGCAGGCTTCGGATGGATGGAATAAAGCGTCCTAAGCCCAGTAACTTTGGGACTAAACGTCAATTTCTACTGGATCAATTGTGAGCTCAGGAGATAAGCTTTTTTATGGTGAGACAAAAACTGCTAAGGATTCTAGAGGGTAGAGAGCTGTTGCATTGATGTTCAAATTGTGGTTTTAGCATTTGGTTTCATTGTTGCATGATTCTTTAGTGTGAAGTTGTTCTTAACATGCTTTTCTTAGGTTTTAAAGCATACACAAACCATTGAAGTAATGTAGATTGTTTAACATGGTAGGTAATTTCACCATGCTTGTGTTGATAATCCCGTGCTTGTGTTGCAGGTGTTTTTCAATGAAAAATTTTCCTCATATGGCAAGTAAAAGCAAACATTTTTTGATTCATTACAATGGTAAATGGGTGAAAAAAGGTGGAAACGATGACTACGATTGGACTTTACCGGATGAGTACACCATTGAGGATGTGAAGAACAAGGTAATGAGGGAATTTGGTTTCTTGCATGGACCTCGCTTTTGATGTATATGACTTGTACCGGGTTCTTGCCACAGATTTAGAAAACTAAGTTTCACATGGAACGACAAGCTTTTCACAAGACCATATGCGGATGAAGTAAAAGTAGTTCCTCCTCCCATAACTCCCATTGGAAGGGTATTCTTGCCAAAGGCCGGGATCCGTTAACACCTCAACAACACACAAAGTTTTCCTCCCAGTTTGATGATTCAAAGAATGAACTCTAAGAAAGGAGATGGCATCGGTGTAGGTTAGTTATTATGCTTTCTTTGCACAATTGATGAACATTGCTTAGAATATAGATTTTTTTACATTTCTTTAATGACTTCTCCTCTAAGTAGTAAGTCTGCTTTTCTCAATTCCTCCATTAATAAGTTCTATTTCACTCAGATCCGGATGAGTCGATTCGTGAGGCGTCGGAGAAAACAAACACACTCTTAGTTATTACACCTAACTGAGCATGTAATTTTTGCTAGTTTAAATTTAATGTTCACTATGTACACTTGAAGTTCCTCGGTAATTCAAACTCAAGACAACATAATATGTGGTGGTTATGGCATGGAAAGAGTTGCAAGACTTGAGGTCTTATTTTCTAATGTAAGGATTTTAGGTAGTCTACTCTGAAAAGATTAGGATGGGATGTGATAAATGGAGATCGTAACTAGTTTGGATAATGTTCCCAAAACCGTAAAGCTACCGCTAGTCGCCTATGTATGTTTCCTCCGACATGTTGAAAGGCGAATTGAATTCTAATGTATGAGACGTATGGCTGTCAATGGCACTCAACATAACGGATATTAGCTTAGACGCTGCCGTTACCATTAAATTTAACGGATATCCGATATTCGTTAATTTCCGACGGAAAAAATTTAATTCTGATTCCGTTACGTTGGACTTATCGGATATCGGATATTTTTCCGATAAAGTCCGTTAAGTCACAGTACAAACACAGAACACAGAACAAAACAAGTTCTAAATCCAAGAAAATCAGTTCTAAATCCATGCCACACAAAATAAAAAGATACAAATGTTCCAAAATGACCAAATTACATGTTCAGATGTTCTAACAAAAAAAAAAACCATGTTCTTGCAAAAGAAAAGACAAAGAAACTCCATCTCCATGTGTTGCAACCTGTAGTGCAAGTGTGCAACTGCTGAACTGCAAATGCATTCCTCCTTAGTCCTTCCTCCCCGAATCCTTATTTACTCTCGCCTCCCAATCGCATTTTCAAAAGGAAAATCAAAAGTGTTAGACTCTAGTTAAGCTGTCGGGCAATGTCGTGCAATAAATATAAAAGCAAATGAAAGATTGCTGGAAAGTTACCGCAATACAACTATCACCATCACCGAGACTCGAGATCCGGCACCAATCACCAAAACAAAGCAATGCTTGAACAAGTTCTCGAGCTAATGAACTCCCGTGAGATGTGAGAACCCTACCACCAACACTAAACATTGATTCTGATGCTACATTTGTCACTGGAACATCCAATACATCTCTTGCAATCCTTGAGAGAGTTGGGAACTTAGGAGCATGATTCTTTCACCAACTTAAGATATCAAACCTCATTTCTTCGCTGATGTGCCTTTATGAAGAACTCGGTTACGCTAAGTATGTATCCAACTCTGACTTTTGAACCTCAAACATATTGTTTTCCATTATAAAATCATCATAACCAAATTCATTTGATGTTGTTGTAGCCGCAGAGATCTCCATTCCAATCGAATTCATTCCAAGATCAAAATAACTGAGTCGTAGTGTTGGTTTCATAAGCACAGTAAAGAGCATTGAGTGAACCCTGAAATTTGTTATAGTGATTTTGATAGTGGTGCACATCATGTACTCTCTTTAAAACAAACTCCACCCATCTAGCCTTATACCTAGGATCTAAAACAACTCCAATGGCCATCAAAGTGTTACTTTCTTTCCAAAGAGTTATCAAAATTTGACCTCATATTCTTCCCCATGTCTCCGATATACTCATGCTCACTTAATTCCCGTGCCTTAATTCATTTATTAACTTCTTGCACCCCATTGTAATACATACAAATTTGTCAGGATACTTAATCCCAGCAAATTTGGTTGAAATCACATCAAATAATTCCAAACATTCACATATATGTATACTACTCCTTGTTGCCACTGCTGAGAAGTTGGTAGTATGTTGAAGTCATTATCCAAATCAGATAGCCTAACAAAATATTTTCTCAAAAAAATTGCATCTTTAAGCATCTGAAAGGTGGAGTTACACCTGGTATCCACATATAAACCAATAGGCCTTGAAGCAGGATGCTTAACTTGGGCAATAACACATTCAAATCTCTCTTCTCTAGCCCGACTTGACTTGACATATTTCACACACTCTCTAATTGCTTCTATAAATGGAGCAGCTACTTTGCAATACATGATTACTAAACCTCATTTGGAACAAATCTCCATTAAGAACTAGACAATCTTTGCTATCAAGCCATGACTTCAGATTTGCCATCATAACATCATTTGCTCTAGCATTGTCAGCAGCTACAACAAAAAGTTTATTATCTATGTTCCAATCTAGAGCTACTGATCTCACTACAGATGCTAGAACTTCTCCAAAGATGTGGTGATGGCACCGAAATGTAAGCTAGTGTTTTCTTTAATCAGTTTCCACTCATCATCTATGTAATGCATTGTCACACAACAATAACCATCCTTTGTATGCTTACATGTCCACATATCTGTTGTCAAACTAACTTTAGATGTAATTGTGTCAAATTATTCTAGTAATTGGAGTTTGAACTCAGCTGTTAGTTTCATGATATCATCCCTAACTATATTCCTAGTGTAAAGCTTAGCAGCATGATTCAAAGACTTTAAAAACTCTCTAAAATATGGATGCTCAAGCTTAGCAATCATTTTGGCAACAAGTATCCTAGTAGCATCAACATCATACTTCCAATTAGCTAACTTAGTTAGTGCATTACCTATTTTGATTGTAGTAATTTTTCTTTGTCCTTTCTTATTCTCAGGCTTTTCTTTGCAGGTTTTAGCATGGCGATGGAAGCGGCTGGTTCCTTGGTTACTGGGTGCAGGCATTCTCCTCTTACAATGTTTGCATTCAACTATAAGTATCCCAACCTCCTTCCCTTTTAAAATCTTCTTTCCAACTGACCTTTCAAAATCAATCCATACATCGACTCATCAACGTAGTTTTTTCTTTTCTTGCCTATAATTGGATCTTCATCTACTTTTATTTCTTCTTCGCTTGTTCTCTCGGGACGAATTGCGGTGTAATAACAGCAGAAGTGTTGAATTAATTCCCGAACCTTGAACTTGGTTTGAAGCAAGCAGTAATTGTGATGCAACCGAAAGTGAGGGACTCGCTTGATGAACCAACATGATTGGATGCTCCTTCTTCGCTTTGGGACATGATTAATTTCACGAATTTCAACTGCTCCGAAAATCCTAATTTCGTAAAACCCTAAATTGAAAATTGAGTTTTTAGGATTGAAATTAAACTCAAAAGAAATAGAAGAAGATAACCCTAGTTTTCTAATTTCAGTAATCACACATTGAGTTTTTCTTCTCTTTTTTTTTCTCTCTTTTGTGTCGACTGAACTGAAGAATGAGTGATTCATTCGAAATATATTTACCTAGGTATAGGAATTTACACGTGCTAAACACATGTTATCGGATATCGGAAATAAGGCTAACGGAAATAGCCTTAACAGGTACCGTTACGTTAGGATTAAAATATCCGTTATGTTATCGGATACGTATATCCAATTACAGATATGTCGGATGTTAACCTAACGGATTCCGGATATTCGGATTCCGCTAGCGGATAACGAATATTTTATGTATTTTTTCGTTTTCTGTGATGGCTGTAACATACCCTCCCTGGGTTAGAAGCAAATGTAATTTCATTAGAGGTGGTGGCTTCCGTGTCCTTAAACTCTGAATGAACTATAATTCCTCATGACATTTCTCTATTAATTCCGATAATCTTTCATGGATTCTATCGGGTGATTTTACTAGTAGGACTTGGAATTCTCGTTATAGCTATAGAATGGGGTTGTATTCAGTTCTCCTATGTACTTTTATGTGTTATATGTCAATTTGGGGATTGTGATCACATGTAAATCGGTACACATCTTATACCAGCTCTCTCCTGTATTTTCTGGTTAACAAGTTTACAAGACACTAGAGTACCTGTAACACCAAAACTGAACTGACCAATTGAACTGTGCATTATCGCTGGGTAAGATCTGTTGTGCAGTGCAAGTAACACGGAGTACAAGAAGTTCCAATTTTGTGGGGATTTATTGAATAAAAATCGGATTTTTGGCGATTCTTTGCA
Source organism: Papaver armeniacum (assembly GCA_023531295.1). Lineage (NCBI taxonomy): Eukaryota > Viridiplantae > Streptophyta > Magnoliopsida > Ranunculales > Papaveraceae > Papaver > Papaver armeniacum. The sequence continues at coordinate 46,870 of JAJJWW010005111.1, forward strand.
ACAATCTTCAACAAAATGAAATGAAATGCAAAATTCTCTAAGGGATTGCAGACCTGAGATTCACCCCTTCAATAATAATAATTCGGTAATCCATTTTGTTTACAAATTATATGTTTGCAAAATTGTGCCCAAGGAATGCTTCTCTACCTAAGCCAGTTGGGACCATTGGTAGTGTTTAAGGCTTGGTGACAATGTGCTCAGCCGCATTGCTAATTCTCTAATTCAACGTGTGAATACCAATATTCTGCGGAGCACATTTCACGATCTTAGTGGCCGCATACAAGATAACTGTGTAGCCCTCGCTATGCAGAGAGACCTGAGTAGCATAGGATACCTTCGCAGATCTACTTTATCTCATCCCAAAAAGGGATACCCTCGACGGACATGATGGAAAAAGTAAAGCCTAGTCTAGGAAGGGGCAGCTGGCGAAGGGACATAGTTAGATGACGCATCTAATCAGCATTAAATGCACAAATATCTTATCTACACACATAATCAAAGCACGTGGAGAGAGATGATGTGGCGGCACTCGATTTGGAGGTCGGGCGGTGAACGAAGGTACAACTCGTACTAGGTTGGGAAGTTCCCGAAGAAACGTGGTTCAGCTGAGGTGGTCGCATACAAGATAACTGTGTAGCCCTCGCTATGCAGAGAGACCTGAGTAGCATAGGATACCTTCGCAGATCTACTTTATCTCATCCCAAGAAGGGATACCCTCGACGGACATGATGGAAAAAGTAAAGCCTAGTCTAGGAAGGGGCAACCATGAAGGGACATAGTTAGATGACGATCTAACCAAAGATTAAATGTACAAATATCTTATCTACACACATAATCAAAGCACGTGGAGAGAGATGATGTGGCGGTACCTGATTGACGGAGGCTGGCGGTGAACGAAGGTACAACCTGTACTAGGGTTGGGAAGTTCCCGAAGGAACGTGGTTCAGCCGAGGTGGCAGAGTGCGATCGAGAAAGCACGCGGTGAACGAAGGTACCATTGGTAATAAAGGTATATCAAGAAACGATGGACCCGCAGGAAGGAAAGATATACCTGGAGCAGAAGGGGCTATAAATACCAAGCCTTACCAACAAACTAAGGGCATTCAATATCTAGGAGAGAATATCTAGTCTTAAGCTTATACCTCTTTAATGTTTAGAACTTAAGTATTTTCAACTTGAATTCTCTCTATTACTTTGGGAAGCATTTAAGATCTTTGTAACCACCATAACTTAATAAAAACAATCACTCATTACCCCGTGGACGTAGACAAAAGTCGAACCACGTAATCTCTTGTGTCTCATGATAACTTAGAAGCTTTTACATTATATTTGTGTTTTTCGTTATTATTGTGATCTTGGATTTCTTTTATTACTTAGCATTATCAGTTCAACAGAGGTATCGATACTAGTTAGTATCTGGTTCTATGAGCTGTATACATTACGTAGACTATGGGAAAACGAGTAGTCATAGTTTGGCGCCCACCGTGTTTTGCTCACAAGACTGAGTTTAAACATAACTTTATCTTTAACTTACACATCTTCTGTAACCAAGGGATCTGTGCTATACAACGATGAATCTTACTTTCTAGTGATTTGTTCATCCGTTATTCATGTATGTTCTTTGAGTTCATAGCCTCTAAACACATACCAAGTCACATATATACAAAAAATTTCACAAAAATGTACTCAAAAAACGTTAAAACCTTTGTTTTGTACTAAAACAACCTTTTCAAACAAAGCATCTTTTAGATATGAGAACCTTTGACTAACATAGGAATCTCAGTGAGATTTTAAGGAAGAAAGACCTTCTCAAGCATTTAATAACCTTGTTTTTTTGCGAGATCTGACATCTCTTTTTAATCGGTTTTCAACGTTTAAGGTTGTTTTTTCCAAGGGTGTCATAAACATTTAATTCCCTGTCTTTCAAAGACATTATTTCAAATTTTTTGAAAAAGTCGCTTCACCGCCTTCCGTGTCGAACATTACTTGCTACTATTAACGAAGGCACCGAAGTAACAGATTCTATCGACTTTCTGTGACCGCGGGATAATAAAAGCCGAAGGCATGCAGAAACCAAATGATATACCAACAAGCTCACGACCAGCAATTACCAGAGGAAGATCTCAAAAGCCGTCTCAAGCGAATCTAAGAACCGAAGCAGAGAACGGACAAAGATAAATAGCCAGAAGAACGATTGCTAACAAATCACCTATTCCTGCCGAAGGGATGTGGCAAACATCTAGAGCTCAACCAATTTGCTGAATGTCGCACACGGGAGCATCCCACCACTACACATCCACCTGCGGCCAACACAGGGTTACCTAGAACCTTAGTTCCTATGACGAGGGTTGCGAAACCTAACTCCAATTTAGATAGATCCGCACGTATTCTGGTTATAGAAGAAGGAGCGGATAACTCCGAGGATCCTACCGACAACACTCCTCAAGGTGGTGGAATCCACAACGAAGACCAAATGACGGCACAAATAGCGTGCCCTTCTACTCCGTAACAAAGAGCATGAGGATGCAATGCACGAGATGGCCCAAGAGAACCAGAATCTCAAAGGCATGCCGGACATACAAATAGAAGGCTCCCAAGATCACCCTCCGTCAAAGAGGCGTGCAAAACGGAGCTATCTCAGAAGACGCAGTAGGTGGATCTTAACCCACCGAAGGCCAACCAACCTAGGGGAGCCAGGAAAGCGTACCACAATCCAGATGAGACGGATTCAACATACAAGCCCTCTCAATCCTACTACGACGAAGCATTGTCCAGAGATGCTCACAATGTGAACATGGTTATGGAGCAAATGGAGAAAATGCTAAGGAAATACAAGGCCTAAAAACCGGCCACACAGTGAAAGACTAGAAGAAGTGCTCTAAGAGGCAACCACATCCCCATTGTCTTTTCGCATTTTGAGGAAGCCATCCTCCGAAATGCCCTACCTACGTTCCAAGCATACACCTGCACTCGATCCCGCACCACCTACAGATACACTCGTGTCATTGCCCATTGGGAAAGAGATGAGGTAGTAATTTGTAGGTACTTACCCGCAAGCTTGACGGATCAACACTAGCCCGGTATGACAATTTTCCAAAGAAAATCAATTGACTCTTTTGAGCAATTGTCTATGGTGTTTTTGGAGACATACATGTACAACAAATCAACAAAGATGTGGTTAGATAAAGCTATTTGCTTTACCTATCTAATTCCCCGGAAACATTGATGCAATACATGTATTGTGTGGAAAAAGACGTGCTAAGCAATTGGAAAAGTCAATCTTAAATTAGCATTAATTGTTATAAGTATGGACTTGATAGAACCTCATCCATCTTCGTGGAGCTCCACAACAGAGCCCTCGATTCCGAAGGAGAGCCGAGGTGGTCCAAGACCGCTACATCGACTGAAGAAATCCGGAAGGACAACCATTGTGGCACAAGCAAAGGAGACAACAACCCACAACGAACCAAATATCTGAACCAATTTCGGAGATACCTAAGCGACAAAACTAAGCCGGGGGCAGGAAAAGCTCTCGAGACAAACGATCCAAATACGGGGATAGCAAAAAAGGCAAAGGAAGAGAAGAATTTGTAGATAAAATCTACACGAAGCTTAGGGGTGTTCATGGTCGGTTTGGTTCGGTTTCAAGTTAACCAAAACCGAAACCAATACTATCGGTTTCTAAAATTGAAACCAAAACAATCCATTAACCATTAATTAGGTTTCCAAATGGTTCCCCGGTTGGTTTTCCTAGTGGTTTTTGGTTAACCAATAATTATGTCAAACCAAAAAAAAATATACACTAATTTACTGAAAAAAAATAGTATTGGTTTACAAAAATTTACTGAGACAAAAAATAAATAAAAAGAATATCAAGAGTAGTTAAAGCTTACTCTAAATCTAGAGATCAAAAGAAGATTTAACTAATGGCAAAGACATCTCTAATGAAAATTTAATCAATGAATTTTTTTTTATCAATATTCGGTTAACCATTGGTTTTTGGTTTGTTTTCTCTATCATACCAAAACCAAACCATTAATCTCGGTTTTCATCTTTTCTAAGCCAAACCAACCATTAGTTAATGGTTCGGTTCGGTTTCCCCTAATCGTTTGGTTTGGTTCGGGTTTCTGATTAACCAAAGAACCATGAACACCCCTAACGGTCAATACAACGTTCTCTCACATTC
>JAJJWW010005112.1:0-16970 GCA_023531295.1 Papaver armeniacum
CTTTATAGTAATAGTTACCAAGGTATAGAGATCAATACGTATCATCAACTCATGATTTTGCCTTGTCAGATTTGCACGTTCTTCTGCTTCTAATCGCCTTTCTTCATGTATTCTTTGCCTCAATGCCTCTAACGTTGCAATCTCTTCATTTTCATGAATTATTCCTCCAATTAATTCTTAGTCTCTCTCCTCTCGTCCATTGCTTCCTAATTGCTGCTCTTCTCCCATTTCATCTACAGAATCTGATCGCCAAGTATGTACACTCACTCTGTCATAATCCACAATTCTATTTTGTATTGGTGTACGTTGAATTGGCGGTTGAACTTTATTTTCTCCATTGTTTCTTGTGTTCACTCTTGAAGATTCCTCCATTTCATCTCTCCCTTTTCCAGCAAGTCTCCTACTCCTTCTAATAGTTGTTGGTTGTTTTGATGTATTTCTTCTTCTAGCCATTTTTCAATCTTAATGAGTTGTTGAAAATTATATGAAATTCTTTATCTACTACTCCAAATTCTTTCAAATCACAATATCAACCTTCAATCCTTGTTTCTAGCGTCATTATGTAGTTGCAGGAAATCCTACAATACATCCCTCACAAGAATTCATAATAATCAACCCATCTTTAAGATCAACAATCACACTTTTTATTAATTGAGTTAAAGAATTTTACAAAGAGAAAATGAAATCAAGAATACAACTATTGTTCTAGACTTTCTCTCTCCTCAAAACTTTCTCTCTACTCTAAAAAGATCTCCCCCTTTTCTTAAGCTTGTTCGAGTCTTTATATAGGATATTACATAGTGGGTGACAGCTAAGCTGTCCTTTATTTTAGGATCTGACTTGCGATATACTCGCAAGTATACAAGTGTTAGATTTCGCAACACTCCTAAATCTCGCTAGATCTCCACAACTTTCTCGTGTTTAGGCTTTTGTCATCTGTTGCGTCATTTCTGTAACCAATCTGTGATATCTTCGCAGTGTATTGTATAAAGATTTCGTAAAGGTATTGATGTTGCGATATTCAGATCCTACAACGAAATCTTCACTCATACCCATACACATAATCACAATAGCATTCATACGATTATGTCGATGTCTTATATACGAAGTTCAAAAGATAGACGTTATACTTCGTATTGTAATTCCTTAATACTATGTCTAACTAGAGTATAATCATTCACAGCTTCGCAGTTATGTTTTCAATATGCACAACTTGAAAGATACGTTAGGAATGAAACAGTTCAAGTCAAATATTACAAACCTCAAGAGGAAGGATGATGTCGTCGTTGTAGCTCTTTAATTCTTCACATTCTTCAAGTCTTCACGTAATACTTGTAAGTTTCATATGCTAATAACTTTCTAGTAAACCTATACGAAGTTGACTCTAGTAAATAATCAAGCGGCTCTTTAAATGAGTTTTGGTTCACTAAAATATGACAACCAAACTTGACATACCAACGCTTGGTGGGTTCAACCGAGCTATGCTCTAACAATCTCCCCCTTTGTTAATTTTAGTGACAATACTCTTACATCATATGGATAAACAAATTACAAGAATTCATTATACACATGCTTGATTCCCAAATTCAACAGCACAATAACCTGTATACATTCAATCCATAAATGACGTTGTTGACATTATAATAACAAAGCTAATACTCCCCCTAAAGGTAAGATAGGTAGATTTTAAATCCGCACGTCTTTGTTATTCCCTTTGTAGTCCATATAACTACAAGTATCAATATGATATGCTACTCCCACTTAGTCTATGCTTTACTCTTTCGTTAGATATAACGTTTAAGTACCATTGTCCTTTCCTTAGTGATACCGAATCACTTGTTTACTCCATATATTTTTCCCCCTTTTTGTGACAAAATGATAAACGTACGAGCAAATAAAAGACAAACCGAAAGGATCTTACAAATATCAAAAGACTTGCAACCTATAAGAGTTAAGCACGAGGGTTCCACATACCATTTTTGATAACCAATATCAAAACCGAAACTACAAAGTAATTTTGTTTTGATATGTTACCAAGGAAACAATTGCCCGAAGCAATTTTCCCTAATAGTTTAGCAAATAAAAAATCGACTAAGCACCTTAGTTCTTTTGCTAAACTGATTGCACAAATACAATCGCTTGTTCGATAAGACCAAAATAAAGATCAGAATTAACTTTATTCTTCTCATCAGGTTCTAATTATTCAAATAATAACTTAGACCTTTCACTTTTAAACAAGACAAGTACTAGGTTAATTTCTTGTTAAGGCATTCGATTAGACTTGCATAACCGAAACCTCCACTTTGATAAGTCTAACTAAGATCAGAATTAACTTAGTTTGTCTTATCCGGAATCAAATTGGACTAAACAATTCATCCCGAAAACCTTTGGTAAGCCATAAACAATTCATACAAACCAAATAAATCAACATGCATAATTATTTATCGCAACCGGAAGCAATTGAAACAACATAGACATTAAAGTACCACAATTGCACCGTAATTTTGTAAGCCTAAACAATTGAAAAGACGAGGGTACCCAAAAATACCTCAATCTAAAACTTTTCTACCTATAAGTCCTTTCTCCAAAAGTGATTGTCTATGGACTGAGTCGAGACAATACAACTAATCGGTTCACACTTCGTGTGATCGTCTATGGATACGAGATCCAGATAATACGACAACAAGATAACTTGTGTGATTGACTATGGATGCAAGATCGAGACAATACAACAACGAAGTATGTTTACTTGATAATAGGTTCGGACTTAACCAAACACAATAGGATTGCTATCAAGTAAATAGGAATTAAAGTTTGTGTATTTTACTTCTAATTATAATAAAAACAATTATAATTGCGGAAATAGAAAAGTAAAAGACACAGCAAGAGTTTGTTAACGAGGAAACCGCAAATGCAGAAAAACCCCGGGACCTTGTCCATAATTGAATACTCTCAGGATTAAGACGCTATACAAAATATAAACCAACTTCGTATAGTTGAGACCAAGAAACTAAACCTATAGTTCACCTAGTTCCGTCTATATCCCTGCGCCTCCAACTTGTAATAAGTCACACACTTGGAACAATTCCTTTGGTTCGTATTCCAAATGGTAAAGGAACAACAAATCTGTTCGGTAACAACCATTTTCAAACAACGTGATATGAGTTTGACGAAAGGCTCTTCCGTTTGTCGCAATAAACTCCTTTGTCAGGTCCTTAGATCTATCTTATCAACAACTACCAAAGTAATTGTCAAGACTATGCAATCAATACTTTGAATCATAAAGAATTGTATTAATGCCGATCTACTCAACTAATCAATCAAGGTTATCACAAAGATAAACCGATTATAGTTGGATCCCCAGCCGATCAAGTTTTGTGCACACCAAAGATTATGAACTCAAATCAGAAATCTTCTTTGTCTTCAAATCTTCTTAGATCTTCAATAAACACCTGCACACAATCGACTTGAATCTCTTGTGATCAATCACACACAGAACAGAGTCTGTTAACAATGGATTATCACAAGACGTCTTTAGATCTACAAAAAGTCTAAAGATCCATGTCGAAACTTCGATCTAGTTTGAGTGAATCTTATATCAGAAGAGAAGATTCTCAAGCATAAACAAACTAGGTGCAATCAAAGTTCAACAACCGTTAGTTATTCAAATCAATCGAATTCTAATAATAAACTGCAATTATCTAGTTTCCACCAACGGTACTCGTAGAGCTTCCCAATCCCAAAGAAGTCTTTAAAACAAGCGGTCGTAAGAGATTTCGCCTAATTAGGGTACTTTCCTCTCCGAATAGACGGCTCCACCAGTAACAACACAACAAGGTATTTTTGCTGGCTCTGAGGATTAGTTTGCTCGAAATGCAAACTTCAATATTTATAGACAAAGGAAGTTTGGACACCAAGGAATTTCCAAAACCGAAAATATTCTCAAAATATGCAATATATTTCCAAATTCGGTTTCCATAATTCTTGGAAATGCTTTGTCCAAATATTGACCGAAATCTCAGTAGAAAATCTCCAATTAGTAAATGCACATTACTAATTTTTATTTTCTAAAGATATGCATTTTAATTGCTGGAAATTAAAAGCATATAAAGCTAAAAACCTTAATTAAAAGATTCTCAATTTATTTCGATCCGGGATTCTCCTTTAGCTATTAAGGAATATCTTTGAACAATAAAAGATAAGAGTTACTGCACATGTTCAAAGTATGTCGACATTTTTACTTTGTAAATCCTTTTTCATATTTACAATCTTGGAACCGTGATAGGTGTAGAATACACCTAATTTACTATATAGTAGTTTATGCTTTCTTTGCTATTTTTCTTGTAAATTATGTATTTTACGCTTGTTTTGAGTTTTATAGCTACTTTGGAGTCACACGGAGGAAAAGAAGAAGAAATCACCCAATTTAAGTCAAAAGGGCAAAAAGGTCATTTTACGGGCGAACACTATCCTGAGCCCAAGAGTGGTTAAGGGGCTCTCATTCAGGGTACCCCTTATCACTCAAGAGTGGGTGTTATTAACACCGGGTAGCCCTTATCCAGAGGATGGTTATCTTTGGTAAAGATCCATTTGGGTCGGTCCTAACTGCATCGGATCCAAACCCGACCCGGATCCGTGTAATTATAACTCGAAATTAAATTGAGAATTGATTTCTCAATCATTTGGGAAGAAAATCAAATCGAGACGAAAAAAGGTGATTCTCGCCGCCATTAAATCAAGAGACCGGATCGAAATGCTTTGATTTAGAAATTGAGAGATTAAGATCGAGAAAGTATGGCAGTGAAGATGTTAGTAAAGTAAACGATGGTCTTGGGTTGATTCTCTCGGGTGAAGTTGAGAGAAGAGAATAGATGAAATTAATGATGGGAAATTGGTCTGAGTGAGAATGGATGAGTAGGGGAAGGAAAGAGTAATTGAAGTCTCGTTGTTGAAGCTCGTTGAAGATGAACTCGAAGCAAGAGATGGCTGTTGATGTTTAACTAGGGTTTGAAGCTTAGGTCTCACAATTGAGAGGAATAAAGAGAGGAGCAGATGAATTTGGGATGGGTTTGTTGCTAAAATGGGTTTTTCTTTGTTTGTAGGTTTGGTTCGGATTTGAGATAGAATTGCTGTACTCTCGAGAATTAGAATGAGTTCGTGCAAATTGGTTGTAAGATGATGTTAATTTGATTGTTCAACTGAGTCAAGAGAGCAAATTGTTGCAGTTGGAATCATAGAAGGTGGGCTGTGATGATTTGAATTGTGGATACAGGGATGAATTAGTTGTTGCAGAGTGGAGTCGATGTTGACACTTGCAGTGGTAGAAGTGTGGGTCTGCTAAGATGGTGGTAACTCGGATGGTGCTACATTTGTCGTGGCTCGAGGCTGGAGTGGAAGTCGTGAAAGATGGAGCTGGTGATGTCAAGTTTCGGGGAAGATGGCGGTGAAGAAGTGTTGTGGTGCTTTGTTGGAACTGGAGCAAATGGGCTCGAGTTGGTGGTTTTGACCTCAAATTGGAGCCATTATGAATATGAAGATGTGAAGTTGATGTTCGGGTGGAATGGGTGATAGCAAGATTCGTGGATTCAATGGAGATGGCTGCAATGCCGATGGTGCTTGGACTAGAAGCCACGCCATTGCAAATGGGGTTGATGTGATGAGTCGTGATGTGCTGCCATGTTGTGAGGCGAAGTGGATCATGATGGTGGACTGTGGAGCATTTGTGCAAATTGTGCAAGTGATAGGGGTTGAGTAGTGGTAATAGAGCAAGTTGAAATGCGGTTTCGGTGGATTATGTTGCGGGCAAGAGTGGGTCAGTGCAAGTTGAGTGTGGTATTGTGCAAGAGGATAATTGGTGTTGGCTGTGTTAAGTGCAGGTGATCTTGAGCTGACGGGAATGAGTTGAAGTTTAATGGGATGAATTAGCAGATGGCTTGAGGAGATGGCAGCTGAGATGGAGTTACAGGGAGAGTTGTTATATATTGATGCAGCATTATTGTGGCACTGAAATGACAGCCCGCATCGAAATGACAGCCTGTGTGTATTGAGGTGTTGGCTAATCATCAAATGCATAGGCCTGGCACAGTGATGATGTATTGAGGTGTTGGCTGCAGGACCGAGTGGGTTGATAACTCGGTGCGGGGCCAACAGAGTCAAAAGGAGATGGAGATGTTGCAGGATTGGTTCCGAGATGTCACATGTGGCCTCGAGGTAACATGGCGAGAGAGATGGGAGGCAGTGGTTATGATTTTAGCGGTGATGTAGAGTTGGCATTTGTTCATGGTCGGGAATGAAATGCGAAGGTGCAAATGACATGAGCCATCTTGGTCGTGGAATCGCAAGGCAAGTGCAAAATTGCAAAATTGCAAAGTGGCCTGGCTAGGACCAATCGCCCGAGTTAGCTAGTCGACTTTGTTCCGACTCATGATTCCCTTGACCGTTGACTAACAGGTTGACCGACGGTTGACCCGTTTGACCGTTAGTCCTAACTGAGGATCGACGGAATATTCCGTCGAATATTCTCTCGACGGAGAAATTTCCAGTGGCCGGCGGTGACGTTTCGGCCAAATTCCGGCCACAATCCCGCTTTTCCCATGAGCCAAAAAATCCGTAATTTTATATGGACTTCTCTCATGGGTGTGAAGACTTGGGCTAGGAATTGGATGGAGAATTGGACTCAAATTTGGAAAGAGAAGATGAAGAGTTGAGAAAGACTTGAATTTGGAAATTGAATTGCAAAAGGAAAAGGGTTCTATTCCTTGGAAGATTTGGAGAATATTGAAGCCTATAAATAGAGAAGTTTTCTACAACTCTCTACACATCTTATCTACATCTCTCGATATATCTTTTACACACACATCTCTACACACACAATTCTTTTCTTTTCTTATTCTTTGTGTGAACTCTTTAACATGAGTAGTTAATTTATTGATTGAGGATGAATTCCTAGTTCTTAATTTATGTTTTGAGTTTTTGTTTTCAAATTCTATCTTGAAGTTTTTCACATAATTATCGTTTGTTTTTACTAATAGGAATGATCTTAAAGACATTCATGATTGATTGATAGATTGTTTAGAATGCATGCTAAATTGATTTGTTAGTTTAATCTAAAGCTAGTGAAAGTTAGGAGATAAGTAATCGTTTCTTGACTCTTTACATAAGTAGCAAACACGAGACCTTGCGGAGGGATTCCGTGGAGCAATTGTGTGTAGAAACAACGTTAGCAAGTGGACCTTGAGCTAAGAGTCTAACTACTAATATCAACCTAAGAAATTCACAAAACTTAATGCATGAGCCAAGTTACATCTAGGTTGAGCTAATTCTAGGTGGTTTGGTGATTAGAATCCGGTAGTCGAGAACTTCCGTGTCCTGGGTGATACAAGGGATTTAGGGGTTTAGCACTGAGCTAGTCGCTTTACCTACGGTTGGTGATAATCTGTGACTAATAACAAGTAGAAGAGAACATAACTTGATTCATTGTTTCGTAACGAAGAAGGATTCCTTGATCTTGTCTCTCTTATTGCTTTCAACTTTATCTTTTAATTGTTTTGTTTATTTTCTTTTGCTTTTTACACCCCCTTTCGTGACAATTTTTACAACTAGAATCTCGTGCTCCTCGTGGGATCGACCTTGACTACCCTATATTACTTGTTAATTAGGTAGTAAAGTATTAATTAATTTGTTGTGGTACGACACGCATCAAATTTTGGCGCCGCTGCCGGGGAGCAACAGATGATTTTAGTTGTTTTTATTTTTCTTTTTGGTTTATTCTTGCTTTGTTGGATTCTATTCCGTATCTAACTTGGTTTTTGAATCTTATTTCAGGTCTCGGTTTTCCATGTACGGTGGACAAGAGCAAGCATATTACAACAATCAATACGGTTTTCAACCTCAACATTATGACAACTTCCAACCATCCTTAGGATACAATCAAAACCAATTTTTGGCTATGATCAAATTCCTACGTAACCTTATGGATATTCTCATACATATCAACAACCTTATGACGGGTATGTAAGTGGACAATCACAAGGATGGGAGGATAGTTTTGTTTATGATTGAAATTCTCTAGTTTTGCAGATAAGATGTTGGCCATGATTGGGGATCTTCAACAAAAGATGCAAGAATCACATCGAGAATTTCAAAGGAATTCGGAGAAAATATACGAACAAATTAACCAACCTTTGGAGACTTTTGATGACGTTAGTGTAGATTACTCGAGCCTTGATCTTAATAATGATCAATCACCTATTCAAAAGGAAGAGCTTGAGGAAGATGCATATAGTGCTTGGAAAAAATTTCTTAGGGAAAGATGGGAGTCCGCGGAAGTGTATGAACGTTGCAACGATGAGGAAGTTATTCCAACTCCGGATCATAATAACGATCCTTCACCTATTCAAAAGGAGGAGATTGGGTGTGACTTACCTATTGTTGTAAACGAAGTAATACCCGCACAAGAAGATTTTACAATCTATACCGATGAGAATCACTTTAGTGAATGGCCCGATTCCGATGATGAGAATGTTGAAGAGATGATACTAGAGGATGAAACCACATTCATTGATTTTGTGGAAGACCCAATTGAACTTGCGAATGATTTTAATGATGCCGAGACTTTGGTTAAGGTAGAAAACGACGAAGAATGGTTGCAAGGTTTAATAGAGGACCACGATATACAAGAGGTAAGTAATTCACTTGAATTTTTTAAGGATGACGAGGATTCTATAATACAAGAAATTGTGCAAGGTTTGTCTAACCCTTTGCATATTAATTCTTCTCCTTTACCTCTTATTGGTTTGAATGTATGTGCTTCGAAAGTATTTTTGGATGATTTTGTTTCTAGATATCCACCATTGGAAACACTTGATGCTAACACTATGCAGGTTTGCCAAGAGGAATACATGGAAGTTCCCGAATTCTATGTTCTTTATACACTTCCAAGTGTGGACGAGAATAAGTGTGGGGGAAATTTCTATCGAGCGATAATTTCACTATTGTTTTCTTGTGCTAATATTTGTATGGAGTTATTGTTTGCAAAACAGGTATTATGGGTGGATCCTCAAATTTTCCGATTGTTAGTATATGGGGAATGAATTTGCAAGAGCCAAGTCGGGCGTCGACTTTAAAACAAGCGCTTAATGGGAGGCAACCCATCGGTTTTGTATTTCTTATCCTTTTGCTTTTATTATTTCTTTTTCTTGTTTCTTATCATGTTAAAATTTCCCACCTTGACTTTACTAGGAGGATTCAATTACATTGAGGACAATGTAAGGTTTAAGTGTGGGGGAGTGGTTAAGCATGTTTTTAAAACAAAAATTACAAAAAAATTAAAAAAATTTGAAAAAAAAAAAAAAAGTTTTACTTAAAAATTCCAACTTTTAAAGATTTTAGAGTCACTAGCATACTTCTAGGTATGTTTACATAGAGATTTTGACCGACATGATTGAACTTAGAAATGTTAGAGAACTACATTCGGATTTCTTGTTTGTTTGGGTGTTAAATAATGGATTTAATCATGCCGGTGATGCGAATTTGTGGTGGGAGAAATGCGTTATTAGAGTTCTTTGATCAATCATTAGTGGAGACTACCCGTATTCATATCATGTGAGGCACCAACCAGAAATTTTCCATCTACTAAAGAGCTTCTTTTGAGTGTGTGTCACCGTACGTTAATTCCGGGTAGAATGGTGAGCTACCCAACCTCCCACCAATAGAAGCACTACTCTTTGATCTCTTGAGTGCTAATTTTGTCAATCATGAGGGTGACGTCCATGGATGAAAGCTTCCTTCTTGTAGTTCGATTTGCAGTTAGCACCATTCTCTCTCTCGACAACAACGGATCCATAGAAACACTCTCATCATCAACAAGGAGCGACATCAAAATCTACAAGGAAAGTTGGAAAAGTTTAAGGTTTACAAGCAACTTAACGAGAAAAAGAGCAAATTTCAAATACAAGTAAAGCAACATACAATGAGCGGATTTCACATATATGTTGAAGACTTACAATACAATGAGGTAATTTTATATTCAAGTATGAAGACTTATTCATGAAAACGAAGAAAAGTAAAAGGTGAAATTTTTTGAAGTTTATGATTTCAAGACGATACAAGTTGTGAAGAATCAAGCGGTAAAATACTTCTCCCACGGCTATGGTTTATTTTGTATTTAATTTCTCTTTTAAAAAAAAAAAAAAAAAAAAAAAAAAAAAGATGATGAAAAGAAAGAAAAAAAAAGAGAAAAATAAAAAAGAGAGAAAAACAAGAGAAATATTTGTTTTGTTAATAAGCCGTGGGAAAGGAAAATTTATAAGGAAGTTTCAAGCGACAAGGATTTCAAGGTACAAAAGTTATAAATTGTTATGGATTTATGAAATTCGAGGGTTTATCATCAATAGTTGAAACCGAAGACGAGGACCATGAAGATAAAGACGAGAAGCGGAAGACGTTTCTATTGGATGCCGTGAGAGTGGTGTTATCATAATTGGCGATCGGATGTGAAGGTAAGTAAGTAATCTCATCCTCAATAATAAATGGTTGATTTCCTTTCTTAGAGATCGCGGAAAAATGGTTTTTCAAAATATTAAAAGATGTGGGTTTTTAAAAATATTTCTAAGATGTCCTTCCCACCATTCAACGTGATGCGTGATTTCTATCTTCATTCCTACCGCACACATGTGAGAACCATAAAAAGCCGTCTTTTTGAGTGCAATTATCATAAAATCCTTTTGGTGAGGCGTAAGTCGAGGCGAAATGCTTATTGATCGTTTCTCAAACACGCGTTCTCTCATTATGGTGTGGTTATTTCTCACTCAACAATTAAGAACGAGAATATGTTCTTTAGTATTTCTAACTTCTTATTACTAGCATGCAGTAAATTCTATGTCCTCATAACTCTTTGGATGCTTGGGACGCTTTAACGCTTTGAAGTTGTGAGTTTTTAGTTTAATTTGCTCGAGGACTAGCAAAGTCTAAGTGTGGGGGAATTTGATAGGTGTAGAATACACCTAATTTACTATATAGTAGTTTATGCTTTCTTTGCTATTTTTCTTGTAAATTATGTATTTTACGCTTGTTTTGAGTTTTATAGCTACTTTGGAGTCACACGGAGGAAAAGAAGAAGAAATCACCCAATTTAAGTCAAAAGGGCAAAAGGTCATTTTACGGCGAACACTATCCGAGCCCAGTAGTGGTTAAGGGGCTCTCATTCAGTGGTACCCCTTATCACTCAGCAGTGGGTGTTACTAACACCGGGTAGCCCTTATCCAGAGGATGGTTATGCGGGTAAAGATCCATTTGGGTTTGGTCCTAACTGCATCTCAGGATCCAAACCCGACCCGATCCGTGTAATTATAACTCGAAATTAAATTGAGAATTGATTTCTCAATCATTTGGGAAGAAAATCGAAATCGAGATCGAAAAAGTGATTCCCGCCGCCATTAAATCAAGAGACCTGGATCGAGTCAGCGATTTAGAAATGAGAGATTAAGATCGAGAAAGTATGGCAAAGAAGATGTTAGTAAAGTAAACGATGGTCTTGGGTTGATTCTCTGGGTGAAGTTGAGAGAAGAGAATAGATGAAATTAATGATGGGAAATTGGTCTCGAGTGAGAATGGATGAGTAGGGGAAGGAAAGAGTAATTGAAGTCTCGTTGTGAAGCTCGTTGAAGATGAACTCGAAGCAAGAGATGGTCTGTTGATGTCGAACTAGGGTTTGAAGCTTAGGTCCTGTCAATTGAGAGGAATAAAGAGAGGAGCAGATGAATTTGGGATGGGTTTGTTGCTAAAATGGGTTTTTTTGTTTGTAGGTTTGGTTCGGATTTGAGATAGAATTGCAGCCTCCGAGAATTAGAATGAGTTCGGTGCAAATTGGTTGTAAGATGATGTTAATTTGATTGTTTCAATCTGAGTCAAGAGAGCAAATTGTTGCAGCTTGGAATCATAGAAGGTGGGTGTGATGATTTGAATTGTGGATACAGGATGAATTAGTTGTTGCGGTGGAGTGATGATGTTGGTCTTTGCAGTGGTAGTGGGTGTGGGTCCGCTAAGATGGTGGTAACTCGGGATGGTGCTACATTTGTCGTGTGGCTCGAGGCCGGAGTGGAAGCTGTGAAAGATGGAGCGGGTGATGTTGTTTGTGGAAGATGGCATGTGTGAAGAAGTGTTGTGGTGCCGTTGGAGCTGGAGCAGTGGCCTGAGTTGGTGGTTTTGACCTCAAATTATGAATATGAAGATGTGAAGTTGATGTTCGGGGTGGAATGGGTGATAGCAAGATTCGTGGATTCAATGGAGATGGCTGCAATGCCGATGGTGCTTGGACTAGAAGCCACGCCATTGCAAATGGGGTTGATGTGATGAGTCGTGATGTGCTGCCATGTTGTGAGGCGTATGGATCATGATGGTGGACTGTGGAGTCGTGCAAATTGTGCAAGTGATAGGGGGGTTGAGTAGTGGTAATAGAGCAAAAGAAATGCGCTCGGTGGATTATGTTGCGTGCAAGAGTCGGGGTCAGTGCAAGTTGAGTGTGGTATTGTGCAAGAGGATAATTGGTGTTGGCTGTGTTAAGTGCAGGTGATCTTGAGCTGACGGGAATGAGTTGAAGTTTAATGGGATGAATTAGCAGATGGCTTGAGGAAATGGCAGCTGAGATGGAGTTACAGGGAGAGTTGTTATATATTGATGCAAACATTATTGGGTACCAAATGACAGCCCGTGTATTGAGGTGTTGGCTAATCATCAAATGCATAGGCCTGGCACAGTGATGTGTATTGAGGTGTTGGCCGCAGTGGACCGAGTGGGTTGATAACTCACAGTGTGGGCCAACAGAGTCGGTAAGCAGAGATGGAGATGTTGCAGGATTGGTCTCCGAGATGTCACATGTGGCCCGAGGTAACATGGCGTAGAGATGGGAACTGCAGTGGTTATGATTTTAGCAGTGATGTGTAGAGTTGGCATTTGTTCATGGTGGGAATGAAATTTAAGGTGCAATGACAGAGCCATCTTGGCGTGAACGCAAGGCAAGTGCAAAATTGCAAAATTGCAAAGTGGTCTGGCTAGGACTGGTCACCGAGTTAGCCGACTCTGGCTCGACCGATGATTCCCTTGACCGCCGACAACAGCTTGGTGACCGGTTGACCCGTTTGACCGTCGGCCCTAACGGAGGATCGACGGAATATTCCGTCGAATATTCTCTCGACGGAGAAATTTCCAGTGGCCGGCGGTGACGTTTTCGGCCAAATTCCGGCCACAATCCCGCTTTTCCGAGCCAAAATTCCGAGAATTTTCTATGGACTTCTCTCATGGGTGTGAAGACTTGGGCTAGAATTGGATGGAGAATTGGACTCAAATTTGGAAAGAGAAGATGAAGAGTTGAGAAAGACTTGAATTTGGAAATTGAATTGCAAAAGGAAAAGGGTTCTATTCCTTGGAAGATTTGGAGAATATTGAAGCCTATAAATAGAGAAGTTTTCTATATCTTTTACACACACATCTCTACACACACAATTCTTTTCTTTTCTTATTATTTGTGTGAACTCTTTAACATGAGTAGTTAATTTATTGATTGAGGATGAATTCCTAGTTCTTAATTTATGTTTTGAGTTTTTGTTTTCAAATTCTATCTTGAAGTTTTTCACATAATTATCGCTTGTTTTTACTAATAGGAATGATCTTAAAGACATTCATGATTGATTGATAGATTGTTTAGAATGCATGCTAAATTGATTTGTTAGTTTAATCTAAAGCTAGTGAAAGTTAGGAGATAAGTAATCGTTTCTTGACTCTTTACATAAGTAGCAAACACGAGACCTCATGGAGGGATTCCGTGGAGCAATTGTGTAGAAACAACGTTAGCAAGTGGACCTTGAGCTAAGAGTCTAACTACTAATATCAACCTAAGAAATTCACAAAACTTAATGCATGAGCCAAGTTACATCTAGGTTGAGCTAATTCTAGGTGGTTTGGTGATTAGAATCCTAGTCGAGAACTTCCGTGTCCTGATACAAGGGATTTAGGGGTTTAGCACCGAGTTAGCTTTGCTTTACCTACGGTTGGTGATAACGACTAATAACAAGTAGAAGAGAACATAACTTGATTCATTGTTTCAGAACGAAGAAGGATTCCTTGATCTTGTCTCTCTTATTGCTTTCAACTTTATCTTTTAATTGTTTTGTTTATTTTCTTTTGCTTTTTACACCCCCCTTTCGTGATAATTTTTACAACTAGAATCTCGTGCTCCTCGTGGGATCGACCTTGACTACCCTATATTACTTGTTAATTAGGTAGTAAAGTATTAATTAATTTGTTGTGGTACGACACGCATCAAACCGATTTGCCACACTTCCAAACAAGTTTAGAATTGGTTCATCTGACTTACAAGAACTATGTGATTGATTATCCTATCAAATCACCAATCATAGGTTTCACGGTTCTACCTCCATGTGGGTACTAGGATCGGTCACACTAGGTTTCCAAAATTTGGTTGACTAGGTACTAGGATCGGTTACCATATATTTATGGTATTTAACTTTTATTCGGTTGCACAAGTCATAGGATCGGTTACCAATAAATAGGACTTGTT
Source organism: Papaver armeniacum (assembly GCA_023531295.1). Classification (NCBI taxonomy): domain Eukaryota; kingdom Viridiplantae; phylum Streptophyta; class Magnoliopsida; order Ranunculales; family Papaveraceae; genus Papaver; species Papaver armeniacum. The sequence goes on from JAJJWW010005112.1 coordinate 14,576, forward strand.
GCACCTCTTACAAGGATCAATTCCACATACTTGTGATCGGTTGCACCTCTTACTAGGATCGGTTCCCCAATGTCTAGAGTTGGTCATACCAATTACAACATATCGATCATACCATCTCAGGTGATTACTTAAGATCGGTTTCACTAATAAAATTCATACCAATACAAAAGTCAGGCCTTGTGAATAGTTTTACCAAGATACATAAACAAGTTATGAGTGGTTATACTAAACACACATATTGGTAATCCAAAGATTTGCACTGAATAACAATACCAATAAGCCTAGCGATTTCCCTTTAAATTCACAAAACAAGTTTATGAATTGTATTTCCTTTAAACGAATGTAAAAACATTATTTCCTAGGACGAAATCTTCACCCATACCCATAAACATAATCACAATAGCATTCATACGATTATGTCGATGTCTTATATACGAAGTTCAAAAGATAGACATTGTACTTCGTAATTGTAATTCCTTAATACTATGTCTAACTAGAGTATAATCATTCACAGCTTCGCAGTTATGTTTCCAATATGCACGACTTGAAAGATAAGTTAGGAATGAAACAGTTCAAGTCAAACATTACTAACCTCAAAAGGAAGGATGATGTCGTCATTGTAGCTCTTTACTTCTTCACATTCTTCAAGTCTTCACGTAATACTTTTAAGTCTCATATCCTAATAACTTTCTAGTAAACCTATACGAAGTTGACTCTAGTAAATAATCAAGCGACTCTTTAAATGAGTTTTGGTTCACTAAAATATGACAACCAAACTTGACATACCAACGCTTGGTGGGTTCTACCGAGCTATGCTCTAACAAGTTCTAGAGTTGTTCAATTGTTTATATTCTCATAGCAGTATACAAGACACAATTGAAGAAAAATCGATTTTGATTCACTCGAATGAAGTCATGAACATTATAGCCACGGTGTGCAAAATATTGCATTCCTTATTATATATAAATGTATTAGTTCATGAACAAAACGATTTTAGAACATCATCCACTCGGGTATGTAAATGTGTACGCATACCTTAGTGGCCGGACTAAGTTTGGGTTCGCAAGTATACGAACGCTGTAATTGCAGGAAATCCTACAACACACCTCACAAGAATTCGTAATATTCAACACATCTTTAAGATCAACAATCCATTTCTTTATTAATTGAGTTAGAAATTTTACAAGAAGAAAGCTAAATCAAGAATATAATTGCTACTCTAAACTTTCTCTTTCCTCAAAACTTTCTCTCTCGTCTCAAAAAGATCTCCCTCTCATAAGCCTATTCGGCTCTTTATATATGGTATTACATAGTGGATGGCATCTAAGTTGTCCTTTATTTTCGGATCTGACTTGCGACATTCTCGTGAGTGTACAAATTTTAAATCTCACAACACTCCTAGATCTCACTAGATCTTCACATCTTTCTCGTGTTCAGGCTGTCGTCATCCGTTGCGTCATTTATATTACTTATTTGCGATATCTTTGCAATGTGTCTTTTATGGATTTCGCAAGGGTGTTGGTGTTGCGATATTCTGATCCTACATCTTGCCTCTCTTTCATGTCTTCTCTCACGAAGGAGAGAATGTCATGAGAACCAATACTTTCAAAATGCCGCAGCTTGTCCATTTTTTCATATTTTTCCGTATTGACATGATTCTCGCACTTTTACGCAGTAATTTATTACACGTATCTCTTCCTCCATCTATTTCTTGACACGTCTTTTCAACTTCTTTTTCTCAACCGCTCATGTCTACTCTTCGCATTAAATGTGTTTGCCTTTTCGAGAAACCTTCTCTATATATACGTTTCTTACCTCTTTTTTTTTTTTTTTTTACTTTCTTTCTTATTTTCTCCGTAATTTCTCTTCTTCATCTCTCCGTAACTTCCGCTTCGTTATCAGTAAATCTTCTTCTTTTTACTTCTTTTGATCTTCAATCTTCTCTTCATTCCCATACTCAAAGATGCCTCCATTGGTCGCAGATATGAAAATCTTTTGGGAGAAGTTCGTAAAGATTTGCAAGAGAAGGGTTTCATATTATCCACTATTCCCAATCAGAATATAAACCATTCTCTCCGCTAAACCTGTTTGTCGATCATCATTGTGATCATTTAAAATCATAATTTCGCTAGGTCAGATTCTCGCTGGCCTTCCCATTCCTCTCTACGACCCTGATCTTCCCTTATTTTACGAAATTCTTACTCATGCGAAATTATCGCGAGCCATCTACCAATTAAGCTTGTGGGATTGCATTCGCTTAATGCTTGAGTTCGCCAACTGTAGCCGGTAAGGATCTCTTTACCCCAAAGAAGTCGAGATCCTAAATTTGGGGACTTGGAGATATTCGTTAAAAGTATTCGTGAGAGAGTTTCTTTGAAAACTATGAAATAATAAA
>JAJJWW010005113.1:0-72745 GCA_023531295.1 Papaver armeniacum
TGTTGATGGGTGAAAATTACTCCCGCCGAATTTGGTAATTTGGGGTGTGATGAGGAATGAATTTAAACCTACAACAAATGCACTGCGCGCGGTGAGTGCTTGTAGATTCGAGAGATCAATCCTGCAAGTCCGGCCTAAACCAAGAAATGGCCGCTTCTGCACTTGTTTTGGTCACAAAGTGAAGGAGATGGGGTTGATCTTAGGGAGGGGAAGCGAAGAAGGTGTTGAGATTGTGAAGATGTTGGCTTGCTTATGACTTGTGACAGAAAAAGTGAGCAGGCTTACGGTTAATGTAAGGAGGCTGGATGTCGATTTTTCTGTCTTGTTTTCCTTGTCGCCTTTCAAAATAGGGCGGAGAACCTATTTATACAAGTCATTGAGCCTCATTCACGTTTCTCGTGGGAAGTGGAGGTAGTGGAATGATGGAGTAGTGGAGTTGTGTGCTAAGAACGCACGCACCCGCCTTGCCCACTTCTCCAGCTTCATCTCTAACCGTCCATGACTCCCTAACACGTTCTTGTGATGGCGCGTTGCACGCCGCACGCCGTAAACCGCTGCACCAATACCCCAGCAAGTATCCCCAGCTTTTGTGACATGATTGATAAACTGAATGTGGATCGTGGATCCACGGAAGATAGCATGTAATGTGAATGAATAATCACAAGATTCGTAAAGTCGATACTTGTGCAAGATCGTGTGTATTTTATGTGTATCAGATTACGGTGTGGTAAAGTGATGTGTAATGACCGCTCACTAACCAAATAACTCCCGACTGTGGTTGTAGCAACCAAGTCGGTGAGGTCGGGACGGACGAGATGATGTTTGAGACACCCATCCGCGACCGTTGATGAAATTAGGTTTTTAAAGAGGTGTGCAAGCATCACTCTTCGCCTTGGTCGAAACCAAGCATGGGGAGGATTTTGAGAAGACCGACCATACATGCGTGTTGACGGCATGATGGTGTAGGCGCCCGTATTCCGTTCCCTCATGAAAGCGCGATCCGGGGCCACTCAATTTGACCAGAAAGAGGAGTGGTCGAGATCGGGCTTTGCGTAAATCCCTTGCCGCAAAGGAGTTGGAAACTAGGCGTGATTTCCCTAGTTTGGGCACGTTGCTTTCAAGCGACCAACATTGGTTGGTTTTGGTCGATCACACTACCGTGTAGGTGGTAGGTTGGTGTTCACACCTATACCGATTATCCCATGAAAACGTGATCTAAGCCATTCAAATCATCCCAAGTGAAGTTGAGCGGTCGAGATCGGCTTAGGATTTGGGAGTGTAACCGCACGAGTTTGGGCGTGCGTTTTGGGTTGGCCGGGAATGATGTGCCTTGGGCCGACCGCAAGAGGAGGTAGATGGGCCCACGGTGGTCATGCCGGGTATGACCGCCTTAGTTAATCCAATCTCGTGACCCTCCATTCGTACCGGAGAAGATGGACGCGCGTGATGACTTGAAACCCTAATTTTGGCATTCAAAGCCGCGCGCCATGCTCTTTTGGGCGACGGTTTTGTTGTAACCAACCACGGCTGGCTTTGACCGATTGGCCAAGTGTGTAGGCGGTCACATGGTGATTGTGTCGACATGCTCCCGGCCCTTTGAGTCTACATCTACACCCTCCATCTATACCGCGAAGATGGATGGTTGAGACCGCTTTGCAAGCACATGTAATATGCCGCAAACCCTAATTTAGGTTTTCCGTCCATAATGCTTGGTATGGACGGTTTCTTGGCAAGCAAAGGCCAATGGTCGACCATGTGGGTCGGCCGTGTGTATTCCATACCGCTTGGGGGTGATGGAATTGATCTGTGGCCATCCAATCATGCTTGTGGAGTTGGATGACCGCGATCGATCGTATTTGGCAGTGCTAAGGCCGTGTGTATTCCATACCGCTTGGGGGTGATGGAATTGATCTCGTGGTCATCCAATCATGCTTGTGGAGTTGGATGACTGCGATCGATCATATAAGGCAGGCTAAGGCCGTGTGTATTCCATACCGCTGAGGGGGTGATGGAATTGAGTGGTCATCCAATCATGCTTGTGGAGTTGGATGACCGCGATCAATATCCTGAGATGCTCAAGTCCTGGATGCTCAATCGGGCTAGTATAACACACCGAGAGGGGCTCAATCGGGCTAGTATAACACACCGAGAGGGCTCTGCTAGTATAACACACCGAGAATCACTGACGGGTATTTCGTACATGGATTCATTATAGTGCTTGAGGTTCGTGTTACTCAGTAAGAGTAACACTTACCGTCATGCCACACCGATAATGGGTACAGAAATACAAGGCCGATATGAAATTCACAGAAGGGATTGTTGCTACATGCTCCAACCTCGGGAGGAATTTCATGTATTCACGAATGGGATTGTTGCTACATGCTCCATTCTTGGTGAATTAAGTGAGGAGTATCCGTCACTTATAAACGGCTTTATCTTTTACAAGATGTCAGCGCATGATTTTTTCAGGTTTTTTACAAATTTAACCTTGAACGAAAATCCACCATCAACATTAAGTCCCCTGCCTAGCACATAATGGTTACACTATTGTGTGGTAGGCATGAGATGGTGACAGACATATATATGAGAAAGGCGGGATAAAAGGGGTTTACCCGGAAGAGTGTTGGCCGACCGCTAATTTTCCACGCCGTCGCGCTTGTATGGAATCCCCGGGTGGGGCCGGTTTCTTTCTTTGGGTATTCGAATCAAAAGAGGAAACCAAATAAGGGAGGAATCCTTCTTCTATTGGGATTCTACTAAATTTTGTCTATAAAAGAGACAAGACCCTTCTCCTTTCCTCACGAATTTTCTTTGTTGCTTGTCGCTCCGCCCGCAACTTTGCCGCCGCCGCTTGTCGCCGGAGCCGTCGCCGAAACCACCGCCCGCCGTCGGAGTTGCTCCCCGTCCGCCGCTCAAGGTAGGTTTCGCTCCCTTTTTTTTTTTTTTTTTTTTTTAACGGTCAAACCCTAGTTTCGTTAGGTAAATACCTCTTGTAAGACATATGCATGCTTAGCTTTCTCCACCATTTGGCTTGAATCCCGTAGACATGATTCCCACGAATAAAGAAAATCGTATGATGCATACGGATGAATGAATGCGGGCCCGCCGTGTATGCCGAACGTGGGTCTTATTCACATATGCTTGACTGAAATTTGAAACTTATACCGACTTGAAAGTTATACCGAGAACTTGAAATCAATACTGCATCGAAACTTGTACCGACTAAAATTGCACTGCATCGAAATCGATCGAATTTTGTACCTGGATTTGAATGGTATTTGGACCGGCCATTGCATGCTCCGCTCGTGAGTTGTGTCTTGCCGTGTGACTATACTTCTCATGTGCTTTTGTACAAGTTCTAACTCCCGTCTTTTATCTTATTGCAGAGAAAGAAGAGAACTCCTATCAACATGTCTTCAAGGTAATGTCGGTGCCGCGTCAGAAGTGTTGACAGCTTTCAAGGATATGCCGAACATCAATGATGAGTTGTTCACTCGTCTTTTCCAAATAATAGGAAACATCCTTCTCATAAGATAGTCTTGCTTTCCGATTCGTAAAATATGGATGCCGATCCATTCTCTTCTTCCGCACTTGTGATGAGGTTTTGTCTTCGAGAAATGAATATCCGCCTTCTCCTATTGACTTCAAGATTTGCCATGCTCCACCGGGTCCTTATGAAGGATGGATGAGACGCATGTTGAGTAATAAGGGCATTAAGGAAAATTTGACCAAAGCACAAATTCTCGATGCGGTCATGGCATCCGCTACCCTCGAAATTAGGAAAGACACCGCAGCTTGATCACCTTCATTTCTCGGTGGCGTATTTGTACTCACACTGACCATATCTAGATGGGGAGAGATGACTATTACTTTGGAGAGTGTAGCCGCATTAATGAACCCGCCCGTCGCCGAAGTCTTTTTACGAGCTCCGATGCGAACAAAGTAATTATGATGCTATACTTCAAAAGGCTGAGGAATTCGAGAGTCCTGACAAGGAGGAGAGAAAGGATGCGAGATGCTTTTATACTTGGTGGGTTTCTGAGTGGTCTTCCGCAGACCGCAGTTGAATCAAGAGCGGCGTGATTGCGCTCCTCTGCCTTTATGGCTATCCAGGATATATTTGATGATGGTTCGGGAAGAAGACCATAAGAGGTGAGCTTGTTAAGATTGCTATAAGGTTGGCGCAGGTGAAGTTCTTCCTCTAGGTGCATTGTTCCTTGGATCGCCGTATTCTCATCTCGGACGCTTTAGTAATGGATATGCACGTTTCTAACGGTACAAGAAGGTGGAGTCGCACGTTCACTTCGCTTTTCTTCAGCGCTCTTATGGGAACACTTCGTGGTTATGCTCCTACTCCCGCACCTTCACTCGTTAACTTGTACGGCGGCTCGAGAATACTCCGATGGAATAAGAAGCGTCCTAAAGCCAAGTGCGAGACTTGTGGAGGTATTTGACAATATTTCTTCCGTAGATTTTCGCCCATGGGGGCCGATTCACTCTTCCATCGTTCGGCCCAAAGACCTTGCCGACGATCCCGACGTGGTGTTGCGTGCATCGATGTCAAGACCATGAGATCCGGGGAAATTATTTACTCGCGCAGCCTGCATCCCAGATATGTCCCGTCTCTATTCGACTTGAGAATTTTTCGTGACTCCGTACAACATTGATGTGGCTGCCGCGATGGGATTTGATCGTGGTGTCCCATTTATCCGTCCACTAGGGGCTCAGGAAGAATTCCTTCCACAAATTCTTAACGCCAATGTGTTCTTAGACCGGGTGAGCCTTCCCTTCCGCCTATCGGGAGAAACCCAGTGGTGACCGAAGGTATAAAGAATTTTGGGGGAAACAACCGTTGATCTTCCGTAAATTTTCGAAGAGTGTTGTGACGAATTCCCGTAGTGAGCCATCTTTCGATATCTTGACGAAGCATTTCCGGTTGAAGCCACTTCCACCCAAACGGACAAGAGCCGAGGATTGCAGTCCCCAAGTAGGAGAGAGACCTAAGAGGCAAGCATGCGGTCCCAGAATCCTCAATTCTTCTAATATGCGTGTATTTAAATCTCTTCCCATCGGTTCTTTCATTTCTCCAGCCAGTAAGTTCTTCTAAAACGATCCTCGTTTTAAATCGTGAATTTCGAAAGATAATGCCTTCGCAAGGTTGGCACGTATTCAAGACGGAAGGCCGGCATGTCGAGAAGTCGGGTCACCATGCCGAGAAGTCTGGCGGACGGACCTTCATGCCGAGAAATCAGGCATACCGCTCCTTTTTCCGACAATGACAGAGATGATGCAAGCTCGGTTGAACAAGGCTTTCCTTAGTGATCTTGTCGACGGGTCGTGACGGAAATCAACACCCGAGTGAAATAGATGCCGTAAGGAATGCAAGAGAGACGGTGGCCGCCGTAGTTGAGACGGCTCCTCTTGACATCCATCCCGAATGTGCACCGGACCGTATGGCTATTGTGGTGACTTTTTCGAAAGGCCTCCCGTAAACCGAAAAGACTCCCGCGGTCGCCGAATTGCCGGTGATGCAGCCTCGGGGCTTTGTTCGATCCTCCTTTTACCGTCCCTTATTCAGTCACGTGTTGGTTGGTGGATTCTGGCCGTGTTTGGTCCTGGGCTTTGAAAAGTTGTACACGACAACTGGAAGAAACACGGCCATATTGCTACCATCTGCGAAGCTCGTGGAGTCGTCTTGCATTGGTCAACCGCGTCCAAGAAGCTTTAGTTTCCATCTGTGGGATGAGCGCCGCGATCGGTGGAACAGTCAAGAGGTGATTGAAGATTGGAGGTGCCATCTCGGACGTGTTTGCGCAGCATGCCTTCAATGCTCCCCGGTTCTTCAAAGGGTTCTCCGAGATTCAGGAGCTCCGTAAAACTACATGATGAAGTCCCTTCCGCGGACCGTGTTGCTCGTCAGAAGAAGAGGTTGAGAGGTTGTCTAAAGAGCCGGAGTCGAAGCAGTGCCGTGCTTCAAAGGATGAAAGTCTCTCTTGCCCAGAAGGACGAGTTGTTGCTTAAAGACTTTCCTTGAAGTATCCGTGCTATATACTGGCGTTTTCTCTTATATGCTTTTTTTCTTTTTTGAGTGATAGTGAGGATTTTCTTTGACTTCCGGTTTTGGATCAATAGGTAATTGAATTGGCTTATTTCTGAGATAGTTTTGTGAACAACCCTTTTGAAAGGGATTATGTTAAATGAAATTTGCATCTTGGTCATGAATGATTGCGCGTGAAATTGCAAATGTTATGTAAAAGGGAGGTACGAATGGGAACAAACATGGCGTTTGATCACCGAGCCTCTTTTTTTCCACATGCGGATGCTAAGTCCCCAGTGAATTCTAAACTATCTCTCTTGTAAAGTTGTTGAGTAAAACTTACTTGCTTTTGAAGCCTCACTATATCAAACCGAGTAGCCTCTCTAAGAAAATCCTCCGTAAGCTATCTTCTCGGGACCGAGCTTCCCGAACAATGCGCTTCAAAGCGTTGCATTCACCGGGTGGGGTGATGAAGGAACCGGTGGTAATGACAAGACTGGTCCATTACTTTTGATCGCAGGCGGACGCCATACCGGGGTAGCTCCACCTCTTCATTTCGCACCCACGTCTCCAGTTAGCCTAATCTTCTTCATTGGGAAGGGGAAATGTAAGTACCTTCGAGTCTAGCTTTTCCTCGCGTTAGCGGGCGTTGCAGTGTTTCCCCGTGGCTTTGATGTGGAACAGAGATGAGGCCGGAAGACTTGCGGGCGTCATCATATCTCGCGGATTGCCTTCCTAAGTAGAGGGATGTGGAAGGTGTCGTAATGTCACCGCTGAGTGGCCGAATTGAACGCTCCCATCCCTCGTATTCAGTGCATTTCTTGACTGATTTCTCCTTCCTCAAGCGTTTCTTCGCCGGTTGAAAAGTCAACGCTGATTGGATGCTTCCTTCCGGCTCCTAAGAAGAGTTTTGAGATATAAATCCTCTAGCAGTGGCTCCATAGGCCGCAGCTCCCTTTCTTTATCCGCAGGCATTGTAGTATCCCTGGGATAAGTTTTTTCCTCTCGTAGAGTTGCCTCGAGCCTTCGTCGCCACCCGGACCGTGTTTTCCGTCTCTCCCGAGTCCCCCGTGATAACGTGCTCTTTTCGCATCTCCACCGGTAAAGGTGTGACCCCGACCGAGGATTCGCATTTCTTGCACCGCTTGAGTAGATGCCTCGCCGATCCTTCTTGTAATTGCGCCGCCATATCATTCAAAAGGCGAAATGTCTCGCTCCGCCTTCCGGTGATACCGACTTGATTCGCCAAGACATCCTCCAAAGATTCCGCCTATGCTTCCCATGATATCCGAACCGCCCGTATTTTCCTGGGATACATTGCGAGGTGGAAACGAAAGATTGAGGATTCAATTTTATGCAACCGATAGATCAATCTCCCACCGTGGTCGCCAATTGTTGATGGGTGAAAATTACTCCCGCCGAATTTGGTAATTTGGGGTGTGATGAGGAATGAATTTAAACCTACAACAAATGCATCGCGGTGAGTGCTTGTAGATTCGAGAGATCAATCAGTGCAAGTCCGGCCTAAACCAAGAAATGGCCGTTCCTGCATTTGTTTTGGTCACAAAGTGAAGGAGATGGGGTTGATCTTAGGGAGGGAAGCGAAGAAGGTGTTGAGATTGTGAAGATGTTGGCTTGCTTATGACTTGTGATGTAAAAAAGTGAGCAAAGCTTACGGTTAATGTAAGGAGGCTCGGATGTCGATTTTCCGTCTTGTTTTCCTTGTCGCCTTTCAAAATAGGGGGGAGAACCTATTTATACAAGTCATTGAGCCTCATTCACGTTTCTCGTGGGAAGTGGAGGTAGTGGAATGATGGAGTAGTGGAGTTGTGTGTCGGTAACGCACGACGGCCTTGCCCACTTCTCCAGTTCATCTCTAACCGTCCATGACTCCCTAACACGTTCTGTGATGGCGCGTTGCACGCCGCACGCCGTAAACCGCCGCACCAATACCCAAAGCAAGTATCCCCAATTTGTGACATGATTGATGTCCGGAATGTGGATCGTGGATCCACGGAAGATAGCATGTATCGTTGAATCAATAACTGCAAGTTATTCGTAAAGTCGATACTTGTGCAAGATCGTGTGTATTTTATGTGTATCGCATTACGGTGTGGTAAAGTGATGTGTAATGACTGCTCACTAACCAAATAACTCCCGACTGTGGTTGTATAACCAAGTCGGTGAGGTCGGACGACGAGATGATGTTTGAGACACCCATCTCGCGACCGTTGATGAAATTAGGGTTTTTAAAGAGGTGTGCAAGCATCACTCTTCGCCTTGGTCGAAACCAAGCATGGGGAGGATTTTGAGAAGACCGACCATACATGCGTGTTGACGGCATGATGGTGTAGGCGCCGTATTCCGTTCCCCTCATGAAAGCGCGATCCGGGCCACTCAATTTGACCGCAGAAAGAGGAGTGGTCGAGATCGGTTTGCGTAAATCCCTTGCCGCAAAGGAGTTGGAAACCCGCGTGATTTCCCTAGTTTGGGCACGTTGTTTGCGACCAACATTGGTTGGTTTTGGTCGATCACACTACCGTGTAGGTGGTAGGTTGGTGTTCACACCTATACCGATTATCCCATGAAAACGTGATCTAAGCCATTCAAATCATCCAAGTGAAGTTGAGCGGTCGAGATCGCTTTTAGGATTTGGGAGTGTAACCGCACGAGTTTGGGCGTGCGTTTTGGGTTGGCCGGAATGATGTGCCTTGGCCGACCGCAAGAGGAGGTAGATGGGGCCCACGGTGGTCATGCCGGGTATGACCGCCTTAGTTAATCCAATCGTGACCCTCCATTCGTATCGGAGAAGATGGACGCGCGTGATGACTTGAAACCCTAATTTTGGCATTCAAAGCCGCGCGCCATGCTCTTTGGGCTGACGGTTTTGTTGTAACCAGCCACGGTTGGCTTTGACCGATTGGCCAAGTGTGTAGGCGGTCACATGGTGATTGTGTCGACATGCTCCGGCCCTTTGAGTCTACATCTACACCCTCCATCTATACCCGCGAAGATGGATGGTTGAGACCGCTCGCGCACATGTAACATGCCGCAAACCCTAATTTAGGTTTTCCGTCCATAATGCTTGGTATGGACGGTTTTGGCAAGCAAAGGCCAATGGTCGACCATGTGGGTCGGCCGTGTGTATTCCATACCCGTTTGGGGGTGATGGAATTGATCCGTGGCCATCCAATCATGCTTGTGGAGTTGGATGACGCGATCGATCGTATCGTGCTAAGGCCGTGTATTCCATACCGCTTGGGGTGATGGAATTGATCCGTGGCCATCCAATCATGCTTGTGGAGTTGGATGATGCGATCGATCATATGCTAAGGCCGTGTGTATTCCATCCTGGGGGTGATGGAATTGATCTCGTGGTCATCCAATCATGCTTGTGGAGTTGGATGATCGCGATCAGATCATATCCGAGACCGATACAAGCCAAGTCCGGATGCTCAATCGGGCTAGTATAACACACCGAGAGGGGCTCAATCGGGCTAGTATAACACACCGAGAGGGCTCGGGCTAGTATAACACACCGAGAATCACCGCACGGGTATTTCGTACATGGATTCATTATAGTGCTTTGAGGTTCGTGTTACTCGTAAGAGTAACACCTACCGCCATGCCACACCGATAATGGGTACAGAAATACAAGGCTGATATGAAATTCACAGGAAGGGATTGTTGCTACATGCTCCAACTCGGGAGGAATTTCATGTATTCACGTAATGGGATTGTTGCTACATGCTCCATTCTTGGTGAATTAAGTGAGGAGTATCCGTCACTTATAAACGGCTTTATCTTTTACAAGATGTCGCCGCATGATTTTTTCAGGTTTTTTACAAATTTAACCTTGAACGAAAATCCACCATCAACACCAGTGTGAACTAAAGCTACTTCATGACACGCGACTCGTCGAAATTACTTCATGACCTATGTGACTAGTCGAAATTCAAAACGCAAGCACAAAGAGAAAACACAAAAGCACAATGAGAAAGCACAAAGAAAACACACTTGCATTGATCCGTATGCTTCTTGAGTCTACCAATGTGAGCTAAAGCTACTTCATGACATGTATGACTAGTCGAAATTACTTCATGACCTATGTGACTAGTCGAAATTCAAACCGGAAGCACAAAGAGAAAGCACAAAAACACAAAGAGAAAGCACAAAGAAAACACACTTTCCTTGATCCGTATGATAGTGTGAAATCAAATCTTCACCGTTCACAGATTTTACATAATCCGTATGATAGTGGAATTTTCAAATCTCTACCGTCCAAATAATTTTATACAAAACCATCAAAAAATAATTCTCTCACTTTCACTTCACTTCATCTTTATCTCTTTCTCTCATCTTCCCCCTTACAAGAGAAAACCTAACTCACAGAAACCCTAAATACCACCACCAAATCTCTTTCTCGCTCACTTTGTATGTAAAAACTTACGGAAGTCGTATATTTCGAACCCTAGATTTCAAAACAAAAATACTCAATGTTGAGAAAAAAAAACCCTAGATTTCAAAATCAAAATCTCCTAAGAAAAATGCGTGAAGGTTGTGTTCTGGGTGGATGAATGAAACGGATGGAAGTATGGGTATGTATTAGAAGGAAAGAAGTTAATAAGAAATTGATGGTTGTAGCTCAAATTGCGTGCTCGATTGGGCCCGATATGCAGCTGATTTTGAGTTGGCATGAACTGGTGGTGAATTGATTTAATCTGAGCTCAATCCCTCTATCTCTTTCTCATAAACCCTAATGGTCTTTTTACCAACTCAGTTTCAAGTATAACCCAAATTCTCTTCAATTGTAAAAAAAACCCAAAATTAAATCCAAAATCAAACGCAAGAACCCAATTCTCATAGAATGGAAGGCTAAGAATACCGTAAGTTTTCGATTCTTTGAAATTTTCAACTCCTTTGGGCGATTCTATTGGAATAAAAACTTGATTTTTTAGTATTCGATTTATGCATTAGAATTAGGAAAAGTAAGAGCACCATACAATATATCTAATTTCATTGTCGCTATTTGGTGAACTTCAAATAAGTTTATGGTCGTAGTTGCTTCATCTGCACTTACGTGGGTGTTGTTTTGAATACTATTGTAGTGGTGAAGAGGAAAGACTGTTGTTGCTTTTATGCGAAAATTAGTGGTCCATAGTTGCACATCTTCTGTAAATTGTAATTATTTTCTCCACCTTGTATTGTCGGCGAAGTTTCTGTGAAGAACCTTGTATTGTGTGTGTGTGTGTGTGTATTTTTTCTTGGCATTTTGGAGAGTGGGTGTCTTTTTTTTTGCTCACGAATTGCTATCCTTGTTGGATAGCATAGGCTTCTTAGGTTGGTGATGCAGGACAAATTATGTATGTTGTTTTACATTTTGTCTTACATCAGTTGGCTACCACCTGGAGAGTTTAGTAGGTTTGGATTGGCATTTTGTTTGACTATTCTCTGGTGTAGGTTTTGAGATGAACTGGGGTTTTAGAAGTTTGGGTGTTTACGAATTATGTGTTTACAATAAAATTATAAATCAACTTGTGGGTTTCTGTTTATAGTTTACTGACTCGGTGTTGTTGATTTCATTAGTGTGGTTGAACATTGCACTTAGTTGATAGATATCGGTTGAATTTGGTTGGAATTTTAAAAAGGTGACATATACAAAGATGTGGAACCCTTCGAGAATTCCTTGACAACTGCTATGTGAAAGAGAAATCTAATGGTGGTGAGTGGTTTCGCTCTTTTCTATCTGGTGAGAACATGTTGTATAGTAATTCATTATTATCAAGAAGATTACTAGCATGTTTTTGGGAAATCTAATCTCTTTCTGTCTATTCTTACAATTAATTGACAATTCATCGGTTATCCCTGCAGAACCTGTCTGAGGACCAAGCTGAGAACCAATTTTGTCAAGTGGGGTTTCAGAAGATGCATTCTCAGACATTTTAGCACTTTTGGAGGCCAAAACAAGCCTTGATGACGACACAGGAGTGACAGAAATTTGTGAAGAGGGGGAGGTTATGTCGTCCAACAATGATATAAATCTAGAACCCTATATTGGTAAGGAATTCAAATCTAAGCAAGAGGCTAAGGCATTTTATAATGGTTATGCCAGGCATATGGGCTTTAGTATCCGTAAGGCATTTTAAATAAGCTTACACATGTCCATCGTTAGTTGTAATTGATACAATTAAATTTACAAGGTGTATTCTTATTTTGCTGTATCGTTAATTGATAACATACGGTTTCCCCATGCAGATGAAGTACAGTTTAGATGGCACAGGTACCGATTTGGTTCCGTTGGTCAAGTAAGATTTCCTTGCCCACTTTGAACTAATTGTTAACTGAGATTAAGATAGCATCCAGTTTGGATGTCTCCTCTTAGACGTTATGTGGGAATGAGGAAAATGAATCTAGCATAGCTAATGGTCTGTTTGAATACTATAAGAAGAACCTGTTTTTCGTACCTTTGGTTCATGGATATTTTCAAGGTGTGGAAACAAGAGACAATCTTGAAAAAAAGACCAACAAAATGGGGTAAAGATTCTTATTGCATGTCTGAGTTGTGCTGTGAGTTAGGTGATTGTGTCTAGCCCAAGTGTAACTGAGGTAGATACAGAGGCTAATAGATTGAACAATGTGAATTTTTGTGTAAATTGATTCCATTAAGTTTGACTCAGTCGAGACAGATGGGAACCTGTAGAACTAATGATTTTCCTTGTTGGGAAGTCATCTGTGTTGTATTATGAGTCAGAATTATCTAGTCAAAGTAGGATAAGTTGGCTTGACTTGAGCAAATTGTAAACATTATATGTGGCCTATTCAAAATTTCTTCATCTCTGTACTAAATTTGACTCAGTTTGAATCTGATCGAATTAAACGATCAAGCAAAACAAAGAGTTGACACCAGTTTCTATTTGTTGATTTTGAATTATTTGGCCTTCTCTTGTTTTCCTTGGTTCTTGGACTGAATTAATCTTGTATGTAGTATATGTATATTATTGTGAGTGTTTGTATTGAATATTTCTTGTTTCGGCATTTGTAGATGCAAAACGTTTGATTGGGAGAAAGGGTTTGGATCCATCAGTTCAAGCTGATATGAAGCTATGGGCTTTCAAGGTTGTAGGTTGGACTAGGTGAAGATTATCATCACATACAAAGGGGAAGAGAAGCAATTTCACCAAGAAATATCATCTATGGTTCTTATCAAAATGTGCGAGATTGCGGAAGCTTATCTTGGTTTTTTTATAAAGAATGATGTTGTTATCGTCTCGCATACTTCAATTGTTCGCAACTACAAAGGATCTTTGGTGTGTTCCGGTTTAAATGTGATGTGAATTATGTGGTACATTTGATGTTTCGTTAGTGGAGTGTGTTTAAGAAACTCGACTTTTGGTAACAAATATCTATATCACTATAATTTTTTGAATGTGTGTTCAATACGGTAGTGTTAACTTGAATGAATGCAAATGTGTTACACCTATAGTTTAATGTGAATGTGAAATACTTTCGCAATTCGGTTTCGCCTATAATTTTTTTTTCAATTTTTTTATGCACACAACTTCTAATAAGAGTTGTATTTCACATTTCAACTACACAAACCAGTGGTTGTGAAAGAATGTCTTTACGACATAACTAGGTGTTGTCCAACATGGTTCTACAACTCTAACAAGTGTCGTGCAAATCTTATTCATAATAGTAATAAGAGTTGTTACATATTTCTACAATACACATCCTACGTTGTCTAAGATAGTCCTTCAACTTATACAAGTGTTGTGTTACATATTTCCACGATACATTACTTGTGTTGTCCAAGATATTCCTGCAACACAAGCAAGAGTTGTGTTAGGCTTTCTAAAAAAATTGAAAGAGAATCACAACTTTGGCAAAATATTGTCGAACCATGAATCACATCACCCTTTACAACACTTAGTCAAGTATTGTAGAAAAGCTTGGACTTTCTACAATACCCCACCTACACAATACATAAAAAAGCGTTGTAGTAGGGGTACTACAACCCTAATACAGTGTTGTAAATGATGATTTTTCCCGTAGTGCCCGATCCATTAGACTTGAACGATTTTTGTGCTACAGTAGATCCTGAGCTGAATTTCGTGGACCAGCGGGGGGCCACATGTCACTTGGAAGATTTGGGTTAGAATATGTGGGGTATAAAGCATTTTTGGGTGGCACATTCTAGATTTTGGGAAGCAAAGTACATCAGAACCCCTATAATTTAATCCGCGATAAATTAATAACCATGATAAATTAGTAAATTTTGTCAGTTCCGAGTCGGGAGCAACGTGTTAAATTAATAATTCACTAAATTTATAAAATAATAACTTTTTTTAGCTTTATATAAGTCCCTTCGAATATATAAATTAATAACTCTCCAATTTATATAAATTATTTTGTTTTACATTTATGTTAATTTGGTAAAGAATGATGCAAGCGTGACTTGGTTTTTGTTAAAATTGACGGCATGTTGAATTTCATCTTGGAAATTTTTTAACATTTAGAATAATATATGGTGTTGTCATTCCATGATCCAATAAACATCTATTCAATATCTTTGTAGCTTTGATAGTTGTTTTACGGGAAGGTGGCTCTGTAACTACACTTTCATCTCCGACTTCCACATCATCACTTTCATATTTTCCTATGACACTCTCAATTATTTTTTCGGCAGTTAACAAACCTGAAATAGTATCCTTTTGAGGGCTGTTTAAAAGAAATTGAACATCCATTCCACTGCCATAATTCAATCCATTGATTAAATTTTGCAATCCTCTGGTTCCTTTATTATCTAACACTTCACTTGGATTCTTTGATACGGTGTTATCTATTGAAAAAAACCTTACAATGACAAAAACAATTTGCAATGAATAAGGTGTATTGGTTCATTTTGTTGATTTTTTCCTTTTAGAATTAAACAATATTTTGATAAACAAATTAATATATAATTTAATAATTATTAATTTATACGATTATTTAATATAATAAATTTTCCGGACACTATTATTTTATAGGGTCATATTGTAGTGATGCACTCGATTACGTGCCTCGAGAGAAGAAATGCAAACCAAGTGTTCTACATTTCAGCTCCGAGAGGACTCCAAAGAATAGAGACGACGAAGGAGGGGTTAAGGGTTTACTTCTGCAACCTACTTGAAATTCGCTCAGTGTAAAACTCTGATCATTTGAGGTAATATCTGAATGATTAATTCTTGTTCGGATCTTTAGATTTGCTCAGCCGCTTCACCTCAAAATTCCCATTTGAAATTTCATTTTCCTTTTTCTAGGGCTCAAATCCAAAATTTGTAGGGGTTTAATAGATTATCCTATGTAAGTGTTCATCATGAGGTAATTTCCTTTTTCTTTTCTTGACATCCTAATTTTAAATTCGCAAAACTAATAAACTTCAGAAATTCAATTCAATTTTCAGGAATTTTGCAAAATATTCTAGGGTTTTAAGAAATTCTGTGAACTAGGTCATTGTGTAGTTTTAGAACATTCAAATCATGAATTTGATAAGTGATAATGCTGAAAAGGAAAGGGATCGGATCAGTGAGTTACCAGAACCCCTAATTCATCACATATTCTCCTTTCTTCCTATCAAATCTGTTGTTTCTACAAGTATTTTGTCTACCAAATGGAGGTATTTATGGACATCCAATCCAATTATCGATTTTCGCAATTGGCGGCCTCCTCATAGGAGTAATGATCCGGAAGAAACAATTGCATTCATGGAATTTGTGGATAGAGTGCTGTCTTTTCGTCAAGATGTTCATTCCCCGCCTATAATGAAATTCTATCTCGATTTCAATCGTAATTTTAATACTTCTCGGGTTAGTGGATGGATCTGTACTGTTTTGCAACGCAGAGTTGAAGAGCTTGTTCTTATGGAAGATAGATATCGTATTACCTTTCCTCCATGCCTTTTTGTTTGTGAGTCGCTGACTATTTTGGAGATAAATGGGTCTTTGCTCGGACATCCGGAATCTGTAAATTTTCCGAAGCTTAAGATCCTTCGACTTGGTGTCATATTGGAGGATGAGCACTCAATTCCAAAGTTGCTTTCCAACTCCCCCGTTCTTGAAGAGTTGAGTTTGCAAGTGAGTAATTGGGACATTCCATATCTACGTATTCGTGGTCCTAATTTGAAGCGGTTGTTTATTAATGGTTTATGTACCCGGAACTTTGATGTCCAGATAAATGCACCAAATTTACAGTCATTCAGATACTCTTCAATTCTCGCCAAAGGATTTTGTTTTGCATAATTTCTCAACATTACTTGATGCAGAAATCGTTCTTTCACGTTCTGCAGATATGGGAGAAAGGGACGAACTTGGTTTGCTCGCAACTAAGCTTTTCTGTAGTCTTTCTTATGTGAAACGTCTAACAATATCCGATGATGGTTTAAAGCTTCTTTCCAATCGAGATGATTTCCCAACGAGTATGCCTTCTTTTTCTAATTTGATTCATTTGGAAGTAATGAGTGCAGACATGTATGATGGATATGGACGTCATGATGAGGGTAATCTGCGGTATTGGATTGTTAGAAGAATACTGCCCAAATTTCTCCATATCTCCCCTAATCTGGAGTCACTTGTATTTGTCGGTGGATTTCGTCATAATATACCTATCAACAATGATGGTTGGTCACCGGATTTGATTCCTCAGTGTTTGTTGCTACATCTCAAGTCAATTGAATTTCGTGGTTTTTTTCTGGAACCAATTTGAGAAGGATTTGATAAGATTGTTTCTGAAGAATGCAAGAGTTTTAGAGAGGGTAAGAATTACAATTTCAGGTCGGTCATCTTTATCAATGAATTCAAACTACAAAAAGCAAGTTATGGCTGAGATGTCATTGTTTTCAAGAAGCTCAGATGAATGTGTACTTCATGTCTCTTAAAACGTTTGAAGAATTGCATTTTTGAAGCTTTGAGTGGCATCGAATCAGCAACTCAAATGTCTCTTACATGTATTGCTGAAATGATTAGTTAAAATTTGGATGGGTTCTCCTGAACTGAAGTGCACTGGAAGTCAAAGAGATGGCCCTGACTTCACCAGCAGTGGGTGAAAGAAATTTCAACCTCTGCATTTTGTTTCTACTGCGTTTACTAAGGCTCTATTGACCTTGTTATGTGTTTGCTACTATGTATTATAATTGGCTTTGCGAACTTTTAGCATCTTTTAAGACCATAATTATTATTTTGGGGCTTCTTAATGTAGCAGTATATGTGTTTCTTCTTGAAAACTAAGGCGTCTGATGAATTGCCTAGGACTGCCAGATGGTATGCTTCAGTTTATCTGGATTGCCTAGGACTAAATCAGACTATATCCATCTTTTGATTTTGTCTCAGCACAGAAATGATAGTTTATCAGCCACCTGATTAAGCTCTGTGAGCACAGAAATGTTGCCTGGAGTTTAAAGAAGTACAGTAGACAAGACATAAGTAACACAAATACCAGAAATAGACACATTCACAGCTAGTACTAATACTTGTTATTCTACAAGTCACCAAAAGTTCAATTTTTTGCAGTCTCCCGCATAGCAAAAGATTCTGGTAGCTGTCCATTCTTGTAGGAAATCCAACCATACCCAAGAAACTCGATGTCCACCTAAACCCATCTAGCGTGTAAGCGTCGTGTACCAATTCTGTACTGCCGCAACCCAATTGGTTCTACAACTCTTGCACTTACGAACGGCCACTCCACGACTCCTCCTATAAGTCACCAAACAAGTCTTGTGTCCTATATCCCCACATGACCCACATTTTACCATTTCATAGTCACCCAAATAATGCCATTTAGCATGACAGATAGCACACGCTACATCTTTGTCGATACTGGGTGGAAGACCAACTTTCACCTTTGCGGTTGTATATAGATGTCGGAACCTGTCACGTGTATAAGCACTAGCAAGAGTTTCAGCTGAACTGGGCATTTTCAGTAAATCTGCAAGTTGACATGGCTTGAGACGCTTCCTACAAAGCCGGCGATCATTTTGAGAGATTCCAAGGACACGGAGGAACACAAAAAGTATGTGTTTGCATGGGACTACACTGTCAGGGCAATTGCATCTGCACACTGGGGTTGTGGATAACGTCACTGTGTACACGTTGCCAGTTGCAGCCAAAACAAAGAACTTGCCTTCTGAGCGGTGAAGGAGACAGATAGATTCGTGCAAGGCTTTTCTTACTCGGTCTCCAGATAGTGAGGGTTTCCGATCATTGAGAGCTTGTTTCTTATTTGGATCCACAGGGTTCACACCCACAATGAGAACTTCACTGATTTTCTTCCCGCTCTTACCAAGGGCTTTTTGCGCCTCACGTTGATTCTGTGTTCATTCATCGAAAAAAAAAAAAAAATTTAACGGCGATTTAAGGGAGTAAAATATAGGAAAACAAGCATGCCAAATATATGTAAGTCTGGGCAAAGAAGAAGAACCTGATAAAGAATATGCATCCAGTTACCCTGGCACACATAATCCAATATAACACCACATTTCTTAAACTCTCGCAACACCAAATTTGTATCCTTATAGGTGAATCTGTACAAGAAGCAAATGAAACGATAGCATTACTATAATCCTCGAGAAAGATCTAGTCCAATGCTCATTCATCATCCGAAACACAGATTTTTTAGCATTTAGATGTGGCCTGAGTACAACACAGCCTGAAACTTATCACTATTTGAAATTGATGCACTTCCACAAAGAAAAAGTCACTATCCAAACTTTGAATTATGAATGTCAGGAGCACTGGAGCACCATATAATGGTTATTCATTTTCAGCTTGCAGATGATACTCAAATTGGCTAACAGTAACATGGGTAGTAGTACTAAAAGTGTAAAAGTGGCCACATCAATGTAGGCGTCAAGTAACCAAATATCAGTAAAGAGACTCCAATTGAGACTTCAGGAACAGTCAGTGAGGTCATTCACTTGAAATTACTAAAGCAACAACATAGAAGTAAAAACAAGAGCAAGCAATAGCAACAACATAGAAGTCGAATGAGAAAACTGGGTATTATGGCCTGAGTACAACATAGCCTGATACTTGTAACTACTTGAAATTTGCGCACTTCCACAAAAAGGAAGGTATTATGTAAACATTGTTCTGTTATGTAATTTTGCATTACTAAAGTCAAGAGCACTAAAGCACCATATAATGGTTATCCATTTTTCGGCTTGCAAATGATTGTCAAATTAGCCTACTAGTAACATGGCTACTATAGTTACCACATCCAATGCAGACGTTACAAGCATTTCAAGTAACCAAATACCAGAAATTAAAGAGTCTAAAGACTCCAATTGAGACTTCAGGAACTGCCTGAGAAGTCATTCACTCTATAAGCCTTATGCAACCATAAACTTGTCAGCCGATTCTCAAGGCTATTAGACCTACGGGTGATGACAACTCCAACTCCTTGAACTTTAATAAACTAATAAGCAATTGAATCAATCCACATGTTTGTATCATGTTCTAAAAGTAACTACAAAAGTAAGGAATTCCAGTATTCAACCATTTCAAGATTCTAATCAAAAGCAAAATGCAATACAATGAAAACAAAAGCAATCAACAGCAACAGCATAAAAGTAAAATGCATACCCAAATACAGTCACCCACTCCTCCTCGTCGAGATTATTTTCTGCAGGTGAACTACCATGCTCCTGATCCTCATCTGGATTACCATGCTCTTCATCCTCATCATTACTACCTTGCTCCTCACCTTCATCCTCATCTTCATCATCATCCTCATCCTCGTCCGTGCTACCATTTTCATCGCTGTTATCAGTACTATTGCTCTCCTCATCATCACCAGTACTAGTATTCTCCTCATCGTCATCACTAGTACTATGCTCCTCTTTGACATGGTGATAAGAACTTGCATAAAATCTTCTTTTCAATGGAGTAAGAGAATCATTTACCCTTTTAGATAAAGAGTAGTGGTCTACCATTTCAGATTTTGGAATCTTAATCTCTTCTTCAGAATCAGAAGATATAATAAGTATAGGACTCGTCTCTGGCAACTCAATAACTTCAGTTTTGGGGTTCTTGATTTCAGATTTGCTATCAGATTGTGGATTTCTGTAATTCAACATTTTGGGTTTGAAGGTTTTGATTCCAATTTTGGTATCAGATGATAAAGAGTAATCGAACATTTCGGATTTGGGGGTTTTGATATTTGATTTCGCAGTGGAAATAGTAGCTGCTGCTTGATTTGGGCTAGTGAATTCTCCTTCAATTTTAGGAGATTTCATCATTTTCTTTGAAATCAAATTGGGTTTTCTAGAATTTACAAATAGAAAAGTTATCGAAAAGTTAAATATCTAAAAAAAGTTCGGATTTGAAAAGTTAGGGTCTCATTTTGAGGTTTGCGCCTGAATTTCCCTCCAAAACTTGTTTTTTTTAGCGCCAAAGGTTTTTTATTCTCTAATGAACAAGGTCCACGACTCAGTTAGACTCAGTTACAAACTCGAGTTGTACTTGTACCCCGGCACAAAGTTAGAGCACCCCCAAAATTGTCAAATGGAACAAAATAAATAAATAAAAGAGCACTTTGGAACCCACACAGCCTATGCCATCATTAGCTCACGCTGGCACGACTCATTGAACACTAAAAGCGGTGCCGGTTGTCTATGTTAACCAACCTCGGTTTGACCAGCTGGTTAAGAGCATCCACAGTCGAGGAGTATAACTGAAAATTTGGTCGAAAAACCAAGCGCTACGGAGAGGAGTAAAGATCATATACCAGACTAAAACCAAAAATCAAACTATATTTGGTATTTGGTTTGGTCTTTGGTCGGGCGAAGTTTAAAGATTGTGCCTGGTGGGACGCAGATTAAAGTTACGCCCGAATTAAAAAAAGAAAAAAAAATTGGGGCGCAACTTTAAAGTTCGCGTGATTGGGGCGCAACTTTAAATTGCGCCTAATGATCGGGCGTAACTCAAAGTTACGCCCGAATTTTAAAAAAAAATAGTTGCGCCCCACCAAATTTGGTTTTCCCATCGTAGCTTGCACCACGGAGTAAACCCATTTTTTTCAAATTTTTTTGATTTTTAGTCTTTGGTTATAGATAGTCTCCCCACTGTAGTTGCTCTAAAGAGCCTCTTATACTTGAGGTAGGAAATTCGGATTTCCCGACTAGAGTCTAGCTAGGAAGTTTAAATTTCTGGATCAGAAATTGCCTCTTAAAATATCGTTGTTTGGAAATAAATTAATATTTATTAACCAATAAAAGAATATTATTTTTATTATTGGATAAAGAGTATTACATTAACTAGTTGGAAGCCTAACAAGCTAAGCTCCAACGACATACTACTACATTAATTGAACAGGTTGCTGTGCTAGCCTACCAGCGGGCCTCATGGGAAACCTTGCCAAGGGGAGCCGAAACGGCGGGAGGGGGGGCGAGATTGTGTCACAAGGGGGGAAACTAACACTACCTTCCATGTTAATTCCTGCAATATTACGCCATTGGGGACTCGAACCTGAGACCTCCTGGAGCGCATTAAACTTTGGGGAACGGGGATGACCAATAAATGTGTAATGAAATTTTTTCAAAGAATGATCGCTTTCTATTCGTGTTTGCCTGGGGTGAAATTATTTTGTGGGACGCTGGTAACTAATAATGGACTTGGGTATTTTAATACTCTATTCGCCAAAGTTATATAGGCGGAAAATCAGTTTTTGCTTGTCCATTTGTATAGGCATATTTCAAGTTTCTAGACAATTTTTTCCAAATATGTCCTTATTTTTGATAGTAATGCTACACTAAAACTAAATTAGTGCCTGTGCTACAAATCAGATATTTTTTTATTTTAACCAAAATTTTGATTTGGTGTAGGTGGGGCTTCGTGACAATTGTTGTCACCCGGTCTCGTCTCGATTCATTAAATAGGTGGAAAAAAGATAGGAAATATATACGAATTTTATTTATTTTTTTCCTTTTATTTTCGCTGAAAATATGTGGTCTTTCCCCTTTATGAATCAATATATTTGGAAAAAAGAGTGCTAATATATTAGGTAGTCGACTTACAGATTGAGTTTGGACGTCCATAAAATTCTAAACACGGTAAGTTAAGTTTCCTTTTCCCTTAAATAAAGTTAAGATCTTTTTTAAGCAAAATTTTATATTGGATTTTTTTTTTTTGTGGTTTGACGGAAGTATTGTCCACCTTAGACGTTGTTACTAACGTACAATTAAGTATTTGTTGTAAACACGGTATAAGGAAATTATTTAGATTAAAACTCTCACGGAAGTGTTGTCCACCTTCCTTTTTGTTGACGGCTTTACTGACGGACGGTTAAATATTTGATGTAAACAAAGTGTAACCCAAATTTTAATATCCCGACCAATAGAGTGCCAAGTGTCCTCACCATAGCTTCTACATTAGAAAATGCCTATTTCGACCAATAGGAAGCGAGAGTTTCATCACCGTTCAACGTGAGAGCTTATTTTGTTAAGGCCTTTAAGGAGGAAGATTGTTGTAAAGTTATAAAAAAGACTAAAATAAATACGAAGAGGAGACAAATTCTTATTCACATGTGTAAAGCAGAGATGAGACCTCAATGTTAGACATGTGGGCATCTTCGTAAATTACAAATAGTACTGCTAGCTCAAGCTCAAAGGGACCAAACTCGGAGGTGAACCAGGTAACTCTAAAGCTAGAAATCCAATTCTTTGTTTCTAAATCAAGTACCAATTATCAATTTAAAGATATTCTCTCAATATGTTAGCATGGAATTGTCAAGGATTAAATAAAAAAATGCCAGAAAACATATCGTAACCCTAATCAAAATTCAAAACCCGGACATCATATTTCTTCAAGAAACCAATCACAATGAAACATACATCAAACCCATAAAAAAAAAATCAATAATCTGGATATGATGGTTGTAAACCCGACGAGAATAATTGGTACTGCTGGAGGTATGGTATTGGCGTGGTCTCCAAATGTGTCAGTTAGGCTTATCCACACGACATATAATCAAATTGATGCTTTAGTTTCTGATAAAACCAGAAATTTCGAGTGGCTTATGTCAGCTGTTCATGGCTGTCCTTACAAAATTAGAGAACTAAGTTGGAATTATTTTAGGAATATGGTTGGCACAATTGATTTGCCATGGCTTGTTGTTGGAGATCTGAATTTTGTGATTCGGAACAGTGAGAAGAGGGGCGGAAAGAAATTTGATTCTGTTGAATCTCATTTCTTCTCCCAATTTATCGATGATGCTAGCATAATTGACTTGGCTTTGTGGCTATGAATTCACTTGATCTAACAAAAAAGCTGGAAAGGAATTTATTGATCTAACCAACTCAGAATGGTTTGATTTTTTCCCTCGTGATGTGGTTTACGATCTTCCTACGATGGGATTCGACCACATCCATATCATCATTAGGACATATCCTTGTTGGAAGGACGGAGCTAAACCATTTAAATACTTTGGAATTTATCCGCAAGATCCAACGTGTTTAAAAAGTGATTGAACAGGCGTGGGGCATGGTGATAGATGGTTCCCGAGCTTTTAAGTTTGTCTCTAGGTTAAAAAATATGAAAGAGAAAATTAAAATTTGGAATAGAGATCATTTTGGGAATATTCAAAACAACATTAAAATTCTTAACTAAACTATTTTACATGCAAAAAATATTTGAACCTCCCAAAGAATAGTCCAAGGATAAAGCTTCTGCACGAAAACCTGGAACGATCGTATGATTTTGAAGAAGCTTTTTTGGAAATAAAAACCATTGATAATAGTTCAAATCTAAGGTACAAATTAAATAGCGGTTATTTCCATTGTTCCGCCAAAGTTAGAGCAAAAATACTGAGAATAAAGGCGATTAAACATGATAATGGGGAATAGTGTCGTGATAGAATGGATATCGTAAACACTTTCTTTAAACACTTTAAAAGATGGCAACTTCCTCAAAACCTGTAATCCGGGAGGACATTCTAAATCTTATCCCAAATAGTATATCTGAGACGGACTACTTCAAGCTTTTGAGAATTCCAACAGAGCTAGAGATAAAACTAATTATTTTTGATATGCACCCGGATAAATCCCCATGCCAAGATGGATTCCCAGCGGGCTTCTATAAAAAGAATTGGCATCTTCTAAAAGATGACTTCACAAAATTGGTGATACAATTTTTTGAATCAATACATCTCTTGAAATAACTTAATACTACTTTTATCACTATTATCCCAAAGAAAGAAGTCCCATAGTCCCCAGCAGACTATAGACCAATCTCTTTATATAACACCATCTAAAAGATAATCTCCGAATTGCTGGAAAAAATAATAAAGCCCTTTTCATCTCACTTTATCAATCGGCTTTTGTCCTGAGTAAGAAAATTTCAGATAAAATTGTGATAGCCCATGAGGTTATTCATACAATAATGAGAACTAAAAGAACAAAACGAGGATACTTAGATTTAAAATTGGATATGTCAAAGACTTTCAATATGGTAGAATGGAGCTTCCTAGATGGAGAAATGAAGAAACTAGGATTTTGTGACGAATGGATTGGGCTAATGTTGCAATGCATAAGTACTACTACTAGTGCAATCCTAGTTAATATCTTTCAAACGGACTTTTTAAAACCGAGTAGAGAAATCCGTCAGGGTGATACCCTATCCCCTACATATTCATCATTTGCATGGAAGTCTATCCAGAAAATTAATCGAATCAGAAGAAAGAAAATGGATAAATGGGGTTTGCTTGTCTAAGAATTCCTTCTCTATATACCACCTCCTATGTGCGGATGATTGTCTCATCTTAAGTAGAGCTCGGAAAAAAGGATTGTATGAGACTAATAACTATCTCAGAAATGTTCAGTAAAGGGTCATGACAGTTGATTAATTATGAAAAATCAGGGATTTTCTTTAGCAAATCTGTCACTAATAAGAAAGCCACAAAGATAATTGATATCCTATAGGTGGGCATGATAAAGTTAGAAGATAAAATATTTAGGAGTACCTCTTTTCATCCATAAATCTAAAGTCAAGTGTTTTGAATCCCTAGGACCCTAGCTGATAAACATAAATTTCGGTTGGCGGGATGAACATGAAAACTTCATGATAAACATCTCTAGCTACTTACCATATGACACGTTTCATCATACCCCAAGACTATAACTAAAAACAGCAGTTCTGCACAGACCGCACTATAAACAACGAAATAAAACCGCTCCTCACAGGGTTTTAAAGTTTGTGGTCCCAGCTGGGCCCCATCCATCATAAGTTTAGTAAGGGCCTATGCATATTGTGTCTGGCGGTTTTATTGTGTAGTTTTCTACGCGGTCCGTCAAGACTTTTTGAACTAAAAATAGGGGTGAGCATTTGGCCCGTAATCCGCGGATTTAACCGGACCAACCGTTCATTTGCGGATGGATGTCCGGACCGTTCGTTAATGGGTTGGATGCGGATGGAATTTTTGAAATCCAACGGATAACGGATCGGGCCCGGATGCAACCTTGAAAATCCGTTGGACATCCATATCCGTTAAATTAGAGGGCATTTATATAGTTCTAGAAAATACTATGGATCATTTAGGAATTTTTAAGATATTTGCTTGGGGTGTTGTACATGACATTTTTATATTTGTATACATATATAGGATATGTAGGTTTTATATGGAGTCATTTGTGTTAGCTTTATTTTCTTTACTATAAATTTTAACTAAAACAAATCCGTTGGATTATCCGCATCCAATCTGGTCCATCCGTGTATCCATTGGATGCAAATCCGTTGGATATGGATTGGATGCGGATGCCAAATTTGAAATCCGTAGTGCGTGGATTGGATGCGGATGGGGTGAAAACCGGTCCATACCGGCCCATGCTCACCCCTAACTAAAAATATGGATAAAAGAAACAGAACTTATTGGTGGGCTCATTCCAGAGACGATGGTAGGGGCCTCTAACTTAAAAGATGGAAGTCTGTGTGCATTCCAAAATAATTTGGGTAGGGGTGTGCATACAATCCGGAACCGCGGATTTCATCCGCAACCGTCCGTAAAATTGCGGGTGAAAACCAATCCGCAAGAGTCTATGGTCCGGTCACGGGTGAATTCTTAAATCCGCAAGGTCTAGCGGTTTGGTTACGGTTGGTTTTGTAAATCCGCGGATTTATCCGCACCGCAGGGTAATAAAAGAATTTAATAGAAATAGTAATAGCTAGTCTAAGCTCGAGCACTGATGTATTTTTAACGAGAGCCTGATGACTAACAGATAATGAAAGACTTAAAAAATGTACCTGAGCTTATGCTTTTCTTTGTTAGGGTCTTTACTCCTTCGGGTGTGAGGGGACTTAATGACAGCACACACCCAATTACTAAGGTTCACTACTAAGAACTCAATCATGTCTCTCCCACCTTCCACACCATTGCTATCATTAACAGGTTAGCACGTTATGATGTACTTCGGTACTTGCAGTTCCTGGAAACCAAGACATTTAGTAAATGGATGTGTCATCGTCATTCTGAAGGACCTTGAGATTATTAGTTGAAGCCACAGAGCATCTTGCAAATGGGTTTCACAACTTGCAATATGATAAATGTATAACGACGTTGAAGCACGAACTGTGCTTATGCAGAGCCAAAGTAAGGGTTAGAAGAAAGCTGAAAAATTCTAAACAAAAGCAGGAAGAAAGAAGGCAAGGGACCATTTTGACTAAATCCGCGGTTAAACCGCATCCGGTCCGCATTATCCGTTGATCCGCGGATGTGAAATCCGCGGGTGATTGGGCCGGTCACGGTTCAATTTTCCAAATCCGCAACTTTGACGGTTTGGTTGCGGGTGACCCCTAATCCGCAACCGTCCGTCCGTTGCACACCCCTAAATTTGGGGGATGGGGTCTAAAAATTACGAAAAGTTCAGCAAAGATTTAATAACAAAAACAACTTAGAGGATGGTTCAAACCAAAAGAACCGTTTTTCTGGGACTACTAAAAAATGGCGGGGGACTACTTTGTGATAGGAATATCTACCCTATAGTTATAAGGGGTACCCTAAAGTGTAGAAATGACTAACCTACCCTTATCCTAATTTAATTTAAAACCAACCTAATAACCACCTATATATATATATATAACCACCTCCTCCCATCACCACCGCCGCTCACCACCACCGACTACCCCCTTTGCTAACACCACCACTGACCACCTCAAACCATCACCGCTGCCACCTCTATATATAACTTAATTTAAATCATTAACAAAATCAAAATCAAAATTATAACATACCCATTATTTTTCATTCGTTTTTGGTTGAAAAAATGAGAAGTAATCGTCAAAATGAGTTGAAAATGGAAGTCGCAGAGAGAACTTCGGCTATGAATTTTGGGAAATTTTTTGTCAAACTAGCCGAACTTGATGGAAACGAAGAACATGAAGGAAAGTTCGGCTATTTTGAAGAAAAAAAAGTTTCTAGGCGCATGTTGCCGAACTTAGTTTTAATGGAGTTTTTGCTTTCAGAAAAAAGTTCGGTTACGTCGCAGTTTTTTTTCCTAGCCGAACGTTTGGTTCGGTTACCTCGCAAAAAAAACTTCCTAGACGAACTTCAAGTTTGGTTACGTCGCAAAAAAAATTCCTAGCCGAACTTTTAGTTCGGTTACCTCGCAAATTTTTTTCCTACCCGAACTTTTCTATGAAAGCAAAAACTCCATTAAAGATGAGTTCGGCTACCTGTGTCTTCAGAAGCATTAGCCGAACTACACTAGCAGAAGAGTTCGGCTACCTGTTCTTCAGATTTCGTAGCCGAACTCTATTGTCATAGCCGAAATCAGTTTATAAAATTTTCATTTTTTTCGAAAATTTATGCCAATTCAAGCAAGATTAAGTAAATTTGAAGTATACCTAAGTACCCAAAACCCTCATTTCCAAATCAACCATCTCCAAAAAAAAAAAAAAAACCTTTTTCTCTTTTTTTTTTTAAAAAAACACCCAACTAATTAATCTAACCTCACTAATCACTAATTAATCATTACACTAAAAGTAATTAATCATTACACTAACTAATTTAATTACCAAGGGTAAGTTTGATATTAAAAAAAACTTAGATAAGGGGTGACTCAATATTACTTTCATATCCACCCAAAAAATGGAGAGTAGTCCCCACCATTTTTGAGCAGTCCCTAAAAAACGGTTCAAACAAAAATCAATTATGGGCCAGAGTGACGGAAGAAAAATATTTCCAAGGTATTCACCTCTTTGTATATAAAAATTGAAGTCCAATAGCTCTTGGCTTTGGAAAGTGCCTTAATGCAGGCTTAGAATTGATTAAAAAATGGGGAATATGACAAATAGGCACAGATGAGAAAGTTAAAACATGGAAATATAAATGGTCCTCGTTAAATCATCCGAACCAGTTGAGATGAGTATACCAAACCTATCATAGATAATACCCTCAATTGGGTGAGTGAAGTGATAGATGGTCAAGCTAGACAGTGGAATGTCAATTTCGTACAACAAGTGTTTCACCCGGATGATGTGGAAAACATCAAGGCAATAGACCAGACTGCCTCTGCTAACCAACATGATAAGCTAATTTGGCGTTAATACCCCATGTAGATGTAGAAAATCCTACCTCTACATCCAAAGGTAATTAAACATATACGCAAGGAAGCAAAACAAACAAAGGAAGTAGTAGAACACGAGATATACGTGGTTCGGCATGATTACCTACGTCCACGGGGGTTAAAGGATGATCTTATTACTCGATTCAAGGTTACAAGGCGGGTGTTTCTCTCTCAATGCTATGAGTATGCTCTCTTTCCTCACTTCTTACTTAAGTTCTTCCTCTCTACATGGTCTCTATTTATAGTTACAAGTGATGATACATCGGTACTATGATGTTAGGCCTGGCGTAGCTTCCTCGATGTTCCTCTCGGGTGATCAGTCGATGCCTCAGCCGATGCTCTTATTTGTTCGGGTTGGGACGTCAAGCCGGGTGATGTCCTCTTCTGCTATCTCGTCACCCGATGTCGCCCACTTGGTGGGGATGATCGATGTCGCCCTTTGGATCCTTGGCCGAGTCTTTCTTGACCGAGCTCTTCTTATCTTCTCACCAACTCGTCGGCGCATTTATTGCTCCAGCGCCGATGCCCATCGCATCATAACTTTTTCCCCTTTTCGTCGACTTCTCGAGCTGTCTCTCGCTCCTATTTTCTTGCGCCCAGAGGTGATCCGGTACTCTAGATGCATACTTTCTTCGGTACGCCATGGCTTAGGATCATTCCACCTGTCCCTGCGGATTATTTACACCTACATTTATGCCCCTTCTTTCACTCGTGTGGTCAACACGTGGGGAAGAATAACCGCCTCGTCTTCCCACGTCCTCGGTCATGCCGGTTTTTACGCATGCCGTTCCCCACTCGCGATTCTTTATCTGCAACCGGTTCACCTTCTCTCGCCGGTCACCACGGGAGGGGTTTATAAGTCCGATGCCTAAACCTTGTTTCCCCCTCATTCCCTTCTCTCGCAACTTCACTCTTTCTCTATCCTCTCTGCAACTTCATTCTTCCTCCATCCTCTCCGCAACTTCATTCTTCCTCCATCCTCTCCGCAACTTCGTTCCTTCCCCATCTTCTTTTCGTTTCTGCTGGCTATTTTCTCGACAAATCTCTTCCCTCTCTTCTCCGTTATCCGTCGTCTTCTCCGTCTCCGTTGCCGCTGCAACCTCCGGTTCCGGTCGTGTTTCTTTTCTCCTGCCGTTTTTCTCACTAGTTTGTATGGCATCTTCAACTCCTCAGATGACAGAAAGAAGGTGTGTGAGTTATGTGTTTTCCGATGAAGACGGCGTACCGCTTGATTCCCTGTTCGTCGTAGAGAGTCCTTCCAAGTATGATTATCGCGCTCTAGATTCTATCTTTCCTGATAACCCGTCTTCGTTTTCTTGCAGGGCTGACAAGAGGACTTCTAAGGACTTAACGGACGAGCAATATGTTCAGCAGCTGAAAGATGAATTCGGTCTTCACGGGTATGATGTCAGGCTCTTGTCAGGCCAGAGGGGTGTTCTGAAGAAGGAGGATGTTTTGAGGTTTCCTCATTCAGCCGAGGCGACCATTGTCACCAGGGGCCAGCTAGAGCTCGGGCTGCGTTTCCCTCTATATGATCCTAGTCGCCCGTTCCTGTACGAGGCCCTTTCTAAGATCCGTCCGTGCCGTGCCTTGGCTCAATGGAATGGTAATACTTTTCATATCCTGT
Source organism: Papaver armeniacum (assembly GCA_023531295.1). Lineage (NCBI taxonomy): Eukaryota > Viridiplantae > Streptophyta > Magnoliopsida > Ranunculales > Papaveraceae > Papaver > Papaver armeniacum. The sequence goes on from JAJJWW010005113.1 coordinate 30,250, forward strand.
CCGAGTGGGAGAGGCGTAGTCGAGGCGAGTGCGCTCCTACTACTTGGTATACCTATAATTCTTCTCAAAGCGAGTGACTATACTCCCCGCGCCGGCCGATAATTATCGGAGCGGGACCACTAATAATGGCGATCTCGCCGGGTTTGCTGCCAGCCCTCATCGTCATAAAACTCTTCCCGAAGGAGTTAGGAGACTTCTTTTGGATGAAGACCCCGAAGGAAAGAGTTCCAACAAGCACGCCCGTCATACCAATGACACGGCTTGGGACCGGGTTCCCTTGGCTATTTCCGGTCCTCTTTTGAGCGGCAAACTCCCTCCTCCGGCCGAATTTTATCCTTTCTGGGTAGTCAATGTTGATCGGGTCAGTGCATTTCTGTCTCTCTAGTTTGATTGATCGGCTCGGGCGACTTGCGGGGTGATGTTTTGTTTTGGTGTTTTTCGACTAAGTCCAGGGTATTCCTTCCGAGGCTTTCGCTCATCGGAAGAGGGATAGGATTGCCGGAGCGAGGAGGATACGGGGAAGGTAACAAATATACTTATTTTTTTTTATTTTATTTAACGTACATGTACGTGCCCCTATTTGTTGCCTTGCATGGATCTGACGTCGGCTCATGCACAGAAGTTGAGGGTTGACAAGGCTGCTGGTGCTTCGGCGAAGGACGGTGAGGATCCCGAGGATCGACTACCTTTGTCACATTTCGGGAGGTCGCCTCGAAGTCGTCGACGATTCGTCCGCCTTTGTAGGTGGGAAGCCCAAGGGAAGGGGTAAAGAACCTAAGGAGGATGCGTGCGCCGGGAGAAGAATGTGCCCAGGAAGTAGCCGGGTGAAGGGATCGTTCTCGCCGATGGCACTTTGTGTATGTTGTGTCTGAAGGTGATGATGAAGAAGGTCTTTTTGATGATGAGGATGATGTCCTTGGTAATGAGGGGGAGTCGGGTCAGGCGGAGAAGTCGGGTGGTGGTGGGAACAGTTTGATCGACTGTGACGTGGAGAATGTTGCTGTCGGGGTCAACCGCCGAAGACTTTCCCGCCGTGGTCCCGAACTCCAAGAGGTAGATACTTCCTTCACCATCTCGGGCCCTATGTGCAACTTCGCTTGGGGCACTTATCTCCCCCGATTTTGCCTCTCTGTCCGATGAAGAGAAGGTCAATGCCGTCTCTTTGTATGAAGCTGGTCTGAAGGGTACCTTTGATCTCCTGGTGAGTTAAACCGTTCGGGTGTTGCGTTCTTGTTCTTGTTTAGGGCTGACTATGTTGGTGTTGTTCTTAGGATGTCAACCGCTCGCTGTTGAATGCTGCCATCCAACGTCGGGAGGCCATCGAGAGGGAGGATCTTCGTCTCTTATTGCAGCAGGAGCGCGAACGGTCTCGAGGGTTGGAGAAGGAGTTGGCCAAAACCCAAGGTATTCGTTTTACTCGCAATTAGTTATGATTGATCTTGTAGTGCCAATATCCTAAGTTTAGTACTCACGCTTATCCGAATCCTCTATTGCGGAGGCCGACGCCGCCACAAGGTATCGTCTGTTGAAGAGGGAAGCGAACATAGAACGGGATCACAATTCGAACTTACAACAGAGAATAGTTAATAAGGACGCTAAGATTGATCGTCTAGAGACCGATATTGAAGATCTTCAATCCAAACTTTATCGGTATGAGACGTTTGAGTATGTTCCCGAGGAAATTGATAATATGAGGGCGGACCTAGCTCATTTCCAAGGTATAGCGGCCGAGAAAACATTATCGGCCGACAACTTAGAGGAACAATGCGGTCGGCTAAGACTCCAGGTTCGAGATTTGCATGCAGATCGCCTCCGGATCCTGGGGGAGAGGGACGCGGCCGAGAAGTGTAGCCGAGAGTCCCTCGAGAGGCTTAAGGAGTCCGTAAAGGTTTCTGAGGAGTTGGATTGGGTTCGTGCTCAATTGTCAGGTTTGCAGGCTGCCCACTCTCGACAGAGGGAGGAATGGAGTGATCACAAGAAGTATTGCCTCACTAATGAGTTTAATGAACAGCGATATCTAGAACTTTCTTCGAAGATATCTTCTCTCGAGTGTAGCCTGTCTGAGTCCGAGGAATCCATTAGAGTAATTGCCCCTTTGTTGGAAGGTGGTGTGCCTTGTGTAGTGCTTTCCGTGTTGTTGTTTCACCGCTGTTGTTGTGTGACTGACCGTTCTTGTTGTCTTGGCAGCCGAGTAGAAGAAGGCAGCCTCATTGGAAGAAGAGATCGTCCGTTTAAAGGGGAGGGAGGCTCATTTGCTCGATCGAGAGGCCACTGCTGAAGCGGCATCGGAGTACCGGCGCGGATCTTGCTTCCGAGAAGGCGGTTCGTGATGAGCTTGTCTCGAAGGTCAAGGCGGTGTGAAGGCGGTGCTTTGGATAAGAAGCGAGCCGATGCCGCCGCCAAGAAGACAGCACGGATTCCACTCCCTCCAAAGAGTGATCATGTTTTTGTAGCGGCCGGTCGCTATCTTGCCCTTCTTCTCCGGGTTGTAATTCGTTTGAACACCTTTATTTTCTCGTAAACTTTAATTGGGGTGCTGCGTCGCCAGTTTGTTCGTTCTTCTTGCTACTGACACTATTATACTGCTGATGTTATTATCCTTATTTATGCTGAGTTGCCCGTGTGTGGTTTGTTGTCGTAGCCTTGTTATGTATGCCTGTACGAATAGAAAGGTTAGTCGTAAATGCCGTTTCTGTCGAACACACTCAACAAGGAGGGTCATCGGGCCCGATTCCATGTCCTGATTGAGGCATCTCATCACCGTCTTTCGAGATCTAGTGGAAGGAAGTGGGTCTTGCCTAGTTTCTATGGGGATCGACACCCCAAGAAGTTATCGATTAATCTTCTTGGGCAAGTGATTTCGGCCACTTGCGAGGAGAGCAATGTTGATCGCTCGACCGTCGAGTACTCATGCCCCGACAATCGGCCACTGGTTTCCAACCGCCAGGGCCTCGGACTACCTCGGCACTTGCACAATGCCATCGCCCGAGTTCGAATAGTCCGTGTTAGTGTAAGTCGCCCCGGCACGTGCACAATGCCATCGCCCCGGGTTCGAAACGACCATTCAGACGCACTTGTCGTATTTCCAACCCCACGCGGCCTTTCACGGAAATGGATGACAAGATATCTTACCCGATTTCATGGATGGTAGAGCTTTAGTCGTGTCGCGTTCCATGGTCGTGGCTCGGGTGTTCCGTCCGCTTCGGTATCTTGTATGCCCCTTCTCCGACCTTCTCAACTATCGTGTAGGGTCCTCCCCATTGTGGTGCAAGTTTACCGCCCTTCTTGTCACGCTCATAGCTAGGTAGGTGTTTTAGTACCAATTTGCCCCGGTTGGAATTCTCTTAGACGGACCCGTTTGTTGTATTCCCGTTGGATCCTTCGTTGGTAATTTTCCATTTTTTGCAGGGCCATCTCTCTCGTTTCTTCTAAATCGTCGAGTTTAGCCAAGATAAGGTCTGCCGAGATGTTTCGCCTCCATGCTTCGGTCCTCGTGGTAGGTATCATCGCCTCCGTAGAGCGTGATGGCTTCGGTCCCGTATGTTAACATGAAGGGTGACACCCGATTGCCTCCCCGCGAGTTGTCCTATATGCCCACAAGACGTTGTAGAGCTCTTCGCACCATTCCCCATATTCCCCGTCAAGTTTCTTCTTCATGTTATCGGCGATGGTCTTGTTTGTGATCTCGGCCTGTCCATTGCTTTGGAGGTATAGGGGCGTGGACTTGCTCTTTCGGATGTTGTAAGTGTTGAATAGCAGGTCGATGTTTTTGCCTTGCAATTGTTTCCCGTTGTCAGAGACGATTGTTATAGGAATCCCTAAGTGGCATATGATGTGTTCCCGAGATGAACCGAAAGACATCCTTATCCCGTATGTGCCTTAGCGGAGCGGCCTCAACCCACTTGGTGAAATAGTCGGTGGCTACAATTAAATACTTACTTTGTCCTGATCCGACGTGTAGTGGTCCTACGATGTCGATTCCCCATTTAGCGAAGGGCCAGGGACTGATGACAGAGTTTAATGTTACGGCCGGCGCATGTATCTTCTTCCCAAATTTCTGGCACTCGTCGCAAACGGTGGCCATATGTCTCGCGTCCTCATTCATGTATGTCCAGAAGTATCCCATGGTTTTAGCTCGTGCCGCTAGGCTGCGGCCCGAGCTGTGGTTTCCCGCAGCCCCATAGTGTAATTCGTTAAGGATCATCTGCCCCTCCTCCTTACTTAGGCACTTTAGCAATGGTCCTAGGTACGATTTTCGGTATAGGGTGCCATCCCGAAGTTCGTACGCGGCGGCTTTGCTCTTGATCTTGTTGATCTCAGGCCTCCCCTTGGGCAACCTTCCCGTTTCGAGGTATTCATGGATCGGCTTCCTCCAATCATCGGCCCGGTATTGATCGGTAGTGGTTGCCGCGACTTGTGCGCCGATATCCACGTTCTCTGCACTGAAGGCATTAGGATCCTCATGATTCTAATACCCTCAATGCTTGAGTCTGTCAACATGGAAGCGATATATGCCAGGGCATCTGAATGCCGATTGTCTTTTCTGCAGATGTGTCGGAATTTGATGCTTGGTATTTGCCCGATGTAGAATTGGGCGAGCTCCCAGTATTTTTGCAACAAAGGGTCATGTATGGCATATTGCCCGGTGATTTGCCGCACAACTAGCTGGGAGTCGCTTGTCGGGCCGTACCTCCCGGGATGCCCATCTCTACAATCAAGCGTAGGGCATGTATTATCTTCGACTCCGTGACATTGTTGGTTGCTTTAAACTCAAGCCTAAAGGAGTGGACCATTTTCTTGCCCTTTGGCGTCGTGAAGACCAGTCCTAAACCCGATCCGTCTTTATTGGATGACCCGTCGACGAAGACCTCCCATCGTGTCGGGGCCGCAGAGGTCTCGAGTAAATCGGGTGGGTCTTCTCGATCTTCCTCCATTCGGGGATGTCTTCTACTTCGCCTCGTCACCGAGAGGGAAGTTCGCAAAAAAATCGGCCCACCGTCTGGCTTTCACCGCCGTCCTCATTTCATAAAAGATATCAAATCGCTTTATTTGTGCGCTCCATTTGGAGATCCGTCCCGACCTAGCTGCATTGTCAAGTACTGACTCTATGGAGGACTTGGTAAGCACTCGAATCTTGTGAGTTTGGAAATACGTCCGGAGCTTCTGTGTTGCAAACACTAGCGCTAGTATGAGTTGCTCGATTCTGGTGTAGTTCTTTTCCGCCGGGTTCATGGTCTTGCTTATGAAATATACCGGCTTTTCCTCTGCTCCCTCGTTCTTGACCAACACGGCGCTGATAGCATGACTGGTTGCCCCGAGATACAGTGTTAGTATGTCTTCGGGCTCAGGTCTTTGCAGCACCGGTAGGCTCGCCATGTGTTGCTTGATTTTCTGGAATGCTTCCTCACACTCCTCGGTCCATTTAAACTTCTCTCCCTTCCTTAACGTCCCGAAGAAATCCTTGCACTTGTCAGACGATCGAGAGATGAATCGTCCTAAAGCCGCCAAGTTCTGCTCACATGACGCACGTCCTTAATCATTGTTACGGGTGATGGCATTTCTGTTACGGCTTTGATTTTATCTCGGATCTGCCTCGATCCTCTATCGGTGATTATGTATCCTAGAAACTTGCTCGAGGTGACCCAGAAGGTGCACTTGGACGGATTCACCCTCATCTTGTACTTCCTCATGGTCTGGAAGATGTCTCTAAGGTCGTCGATGTGAGTATCGCCACTTTACTCTTGACAAAGATGTCGTCCACGTATACTTCGATGGTGTCGTGTATTTTATCCTCAAACATGTCCTCCACCAGCCTCTGATATGTGGCGCCCGCATTTCTCAGCCCGAATGGCATTTTGGTGTAGCAACACAGTCCTCTTGGCGTGAAAAAAGATGTATGTTCCTGATCTTCGGGGGCCAGGGGGATTTGGTTATATCCCGAGTACCCGTCCATGAGTGTTATCGCCTTATACCCGACAATGGATTCCACTAACTGGTCGATGCTGGGGAGAGGGAAGCTGTCCTTTGGGCATGCCTTGTTCAAATCGCTATAGTCGACGCAAACTCGGACGCCCCCATTCCTTTTGGGGACTATTACCATATTAGATATCCATTGCGGATATTGGGCCTTTCGGATGATTCCTGCCGCGTACAGTTTTTTTCATTTCGGCCTCCATCCGGTTGTAGCTGGGTGCGATTCTTCTCATCTTTTGCCTCGATCGGTTTGAACTTGAGGTCTATCCGCAGATGGTGTGAGAAAACCTCTCGGGTCGATTCCTTCCATGTCGCATTTGCCAAGCGAATACATCCATGTGCTCCTTCAGGAGGGTTATCAGCTGCTGGGACTGTTCGTTCGTTAAGCGTGACCCTATTCTCACTAACCTCGGCTCCTCCTCGGTGCCCAGATTGACTTGCCGGGTTGGTTCTATGGCCGAAAAGTTTTGCTTCGGCTCGCCGACGGTTGCCGGCTCCTGTGATTGCTATAAGATTTCTGTCTCGCCTGCTTCGTAGGTGGCGATGGCTTGCGACATTACCTTTTCCAATTCCTCTCCCGCCTCCATTTCCTTAGACTTCTTCTTTTCTTGGCGTTTCCTCGACCGTCTTTCCTCGTTACGTTGGGCGTCTATCTGCACGCACTGTCTTGCCGCTTGGGGGTCGCCTAGCACCTCTACTACTCCGCGATAGGAAGGGAAGCGTAATCTTTGATGGTAGGCCGAGGCGACTCCCTTGATCCCTGCGATCCAAGGTCGTCCCAGGATCGCTTCATACGGTGATGCGACATCGACTACGCAAAAGGTGGTCAATGTGTCAAGGAACCCTTCCCCGTCCGAGACTCTGAGAGTAACTTCTCCCTTTGGCACTGTTACCGTACCGTTGAAGACGTAAATTCGATAAGTCGACGGGATCAGGATGTCATCAGACAATTCCATCCTCTTGAAAGTGTCATAGAACAAAACTTCAACTGAACTGCCACTGTCCATTAATATCCTGCGAACGCCCCATTCCTCGATCAGCAGGGTTATTACTAAGGGATCCCCATGTCTTGCCCGTTTAATGGAACATCTTTCGCCGAAAAAGTAATCGGCTGCATCATCCATGGCTCCATAGGGAGGGTCTTGGCCACACTAAAGATTTCTCGCCTCGCCCGATCTGTCCCTCTTGTGTATCCTCGAGGTGATACCGGTCCCTAAATCGTATCCTTGTGTCAGCGAGTGTGATATGGTATTACAAGTGAATCGAGCGCCGCGATTGATCCTTATTTGGTGTACTGGGACCTCGGGCTGGGCCGGTGTCGACGGTGTTTTGACAAAATGCCGTAGGTACCCATCGCGGATCGTGTCCGGACGATGTCTTTCACTTTCTACAATCATTGGTTGAATGGCCGCGAATCGATGATAATGGCGTAACTCCGGGTGGTTCCTTGTCCCGTCGAATTGGATTCCCCGGGTCTTGGGATAACGGATGTCATTCCTCTTTTCAACCTCCTTGAACACTTCTTCCAAGGGCGCATTGAGCGGAGTATATGATCTTGGCTCGTGGCGAGGCTTCTTTCCCTTCTCGACCCAAACTCTCTTGTTTTCACCCTGGGGCTGGGCACCGGGCCTTTTCTCGGATCGTTTCGTGGCTTCTCGCGGGGGTAGCCTCTGCTCGCGGTGCTTGCCTCTTGTATTCCCCTATCTTGCGCTCCTTCCTGAATCTCCTCCAAGGCGATATAGTGCTCCTGCATCTTCCGGATCTCCCTTAATGTCTTAGGCTTCTCTGTGTACATTGCCACCCAGATGGGATCCGTCTTTCTTAGCGAGTTCTCGAAGCCGAATATCTGTTGGTCGACCGGTGCTTTCCCTATATTCGTGCATAACTTCCTCCATCCGTCCGTTAAGGAACTGGCTCCCGAGTCTTCGTGCCAGGGTAAATAACTTGTCGACTCTGGGCCGAGCTATGCTGTTATGCATGTACGTCTCGAGAAAGGTTTCCACCAAAACCGCATAGCTCCCAACGGATTTATCGGGTAGGGTGTAGAACCAACTCTTCGCCTCTCCCTCTAGACTAGCAGGGAAGAATTTACACATGACCACATCGTGATTCTTCCACTGTAGTAAGGACATGCCGTACATCTTGATGTGTTCTCCCGCGTCGCCCGTGCCATCGAACCTAGATGGGAAGATTGGCAGCGTGCACTTTGGTGGAAATGGTGTTCGGTCCAACTCCCTGGTAAACGGCGTCTTCTGGGCTTCATTGATTACTTCTGCTAACTTATCATCCTCGCCGTCTCCGGTCAGGTTCTTAACCATCCGCTCGAGCCGTTCGATCTTTTGTTTGGTGGACGCGTCCGTACTCTCGTTGGTTGCTTCCTCATCGGCCGAAGAATCCTCGGATGGCCCATACCCTTCTCTTGGCCGATTAGGGTCGGGTACTCGTCCTCGGCTCGGTGAAGGGGGTGGGGCGTCCCTTGGTGGAGTGTGGTTGCTAGAGGCGCCTCGGCTTGATGATCCTCTCGACCCCGCTCTCCTATTGCGGAGCTGGTAATTCTCGTATTCTAGCGCCAAGTTTCTCCTCTGCAATTCTCTCATTAGGTCCTCCTGTCTTCTTTGGCTCGCCAGTATGGCGAGTAACATCGGGTCGGTGCTCTCGTGACTAGAGTGACCATTCACTTGGTGTCCCGTTGTGTTAGGGGGTGCGGTTGGGGGTCTCGTAGTGAGAACGACAGGGGGGACGATCGGTGCCGTTGGGTGGTCGATCACTACCGGGGGAATAACCGGAGCTGTGGGATGGTTAACCGTTACCGGGGGGATGTCTCGATTAGGGTTCCCCCCCGCCAAGTGTACTTGCCTAAGCCTCTCGGCTTCTCGTTCTAAATCTCCTTGGTGCTCTGTAGGTTGTCTTTCTCTCATTCGTTCCTCGTGTATCGTTTGAACTTCCTCCTCCTCCTCAGAATCCGATGCAGTTCTCCCGTCTTCCATGCTGCCCTCGTTCCTCGGCCCCATCTGGCTCGGGTTAATCCTCAACCTCCCAGGTGGGAAGTCGTCATCTCGGCCCAGATCGACTTCCTCGTCGACCGTAGTCATGCCTTTGATCAACGCCTGAGTCTCACCCCGGTTGTTAGGTCGACGATCTCCGTGTTGGGAATCCGTGAGTCCCTCTTGCCCGCTAGATCCCGCCGTGGCTCGGTTCCTCAGGATCCTGCTCGTCCTGGAGGTACTTGCCATTGCCTTTGCTATCGTCCTCGTTCCTCGGCTCGCCTATCCGTTCGTTCCTACGTCAACAAAGTAGACAACACTTACTTCGAACTGCTTTCGAAAAGGTTAAGGATGGAGTACAGCAGTCCAGTGCAGTATGAAAAAGATTTTTTACGCTAGCGTATCGGTCTCAGCAGTCAAGTCGTTTTTGCCGCAAAGGACAAATTTTGAAAAGCTGTCTTGACACATCGCTTTCGGTACTTTTCCTATGCATTAATCATTATTTGTCCTAACATTCCTAGCGCCAGAAATCATTAATCATTCGTGCGTTGAATCGAAGATTTCTTTCATGGCGGTGATAAGCGGCGACGACGGCCCTTAACAGCCGTCGTGCTGATGGCCGCAAGATTCCTACAGTTTTTTTATTGATGCTGTGAGGCTCTTAGCGTAGGATTACGGTGAGACTCGGACCGTTCACTATAATCCCACCGGCCATGGTTTCCAAGAACTAGACTCAACGATTCTGAGCTAGCCCCGTTTCCACCATTATCGTGCTTCGTTTACCTTGCTAAAATGAAGGCAGGTGTGAAATGGAGATAAATGCGACAATGTCTTTCCCTAGAAGATAGTCCTAGCAATCTACGCGTTGCGCTGGTTAGAGTCTTTCGTTTAGCATCAACTATCCTCACTAGATGTCGATAGAAGCTGTTGAATCTCTCTTACAACGGGGTTTGAAGCCACGAGATCACGGCCAGCGAGATGGGGTCCCCTTCCGCCTTCTACTAACATCGAAAGATGCTTTTTAGGGAGCTCATGGGTTATCCGATAACTCTCTGAGGCGTCTTAAGCAAACAGCCTATCGTGACGGAGCGGTCTCGACGACTTTGCTTAAGCGGAAAACTTGTTTTGCTTGGGAAATGGAGACTACCAGTTAAAACACAAAACGAACTTATATCAACTCGACAAGGTGTTGCTAAGAAAAACGAAGATAACAAGCAAGAACGCAAAGCTAACTTTTATCAATCTTGACAAGATGTTGCTAAGAAAAACGAAGATGACAAGCAAGAACGCAAATCTAACTTTTATCAATCTTGACAAGATGTTGCTAAGAAAAACGAAGATGACAAGCAAGAACGCAAAGCTAACTTTTATCAGCTCAACAAGACGCTACTAAGAAAACAAAGATAGCAGACCGAAAGGGTTTCTCCCTTAGCATCAACCAGCACACAAGGTGTCTTAGGAGCTCGGATTTTCCCCTTTTGGTGTCCGATTTCAAGGTATCCGGAGATGTTATACGGTCCCCTTAGTCGGCGCCAGAATGTAGATGTAGAAAATCCTACCTCTACATCCAAAGGTAATTAAACATATACGCAAGGAAGCAAAACAAACAAAGGAAGTAGTAGAACACGAGATATACGTGGTTCGGCATGATTACCTACGTCCACGGGGGTTAAAGGATGATCTTATTACTCGATTCAAGGTTACAAGGCGGGTGTTTCTCTCTCAATGCTATGAGTATGCTCTCTTTCCTCACTTCTTACTTAAGTTCTTCCTCTCTACATGGTCTCTATTTATAGTTACAAGTGATGATACATCGGTGCTATGATGTTAGGCCTGGCGTAGCTTCCTCGATGTTCCTCTCGGGTGATCAGTCGATGCCTCAGCCGATGCTCTTATTTGTTCGGGTCGGGACGTCAAGCCGGGTGATGTCCTCTTCTGCTATCTCGTCACCCGATGTCGCCCACTTGGTGGGGATGATCGATGTCGCCCTTTGGATCCTTGGCCGAGTCTTTCTTGACCGAGCTCTTCTTATCTTCTCACCAACTCTGTCAGCGCATTTATTGCTCCAGCGCCCGATGCCCATCGCATCATAACTTTTTCCCCCTTTTCGTCGACTTCTCGAGCTGTCTCTGCTCCTCTTTTCTTGCGCCCAGAGGTGATCCGGTACTCTAGATGCATACTTTCTTCGGTACGCCATGGCTTAGGATCATTCCACCTGTCCCTGCGGATTATTTACACCTACACCCCAAATGGAATCCTGACAGTTATGTGTATAGGTGTCTCACTGTAATGGATCAGTCGAGCTTGCAGGTTCCACAAGCTAACCATATTTGGAAAAAGCTTTAAACAATCGAGGTTCTCCCTAGAATACATGTGTTCATCTGGAAAAGCTATAGTGATTTTCTCCCAGTTAAGGTCAAATTGACCACTCGAATAGCAAATATCTCCCCCTTGTGTTTCTTATGTAATACTCATGATGAAACTCTTTCTCATTTGCTTATCCACTGCTCCTTCAGTAGGGCGGTGTGGTTTGGCTTAGGTTGTACGGGTCCAAATAGTACTAATGAAATGATTCAACAGAAGATCGAAATCTGGTTTATCAACACAGGCATCTCTACCAAGGAAAACATGAAGAGAAGAAGATTTGAATCTACAACTTGCTGTGCATTTGGAAAACTCGATGAGCAAAGAGCTTACAAGCAGTACCGATCAAATCTGAGACGACAATCACTCAAATTGTTCATCTTCTAAAATAAACATAACCACTACCCCCAACATATACCTATAACAGAAACCCAACAAAAACCCAGATGCAAAACATTCACTTGAGAGTCTCACTGAAAACTCGGTCTGTCATTATATACTGTGTTTATCAATCTCATCCCAGACTCTTTCTGGTAATTATTCATTTTGCAGATGAAGAAAATACAATCGAAGAGTGCAAAGTCTTCACTTGCAGGGTAGAAACAAAACATGAAGGGAACACGCTTGGTCTCATTGCAACAACGAAGTGGAAACAACAGCACAAAAAAAGAATCTGCAAGATCCAAGTGGAAGACATGAAGCTTAAGCAGGAATTAAAGAAGTACCAGGAACACTAATTTGGGGCATACAAGAAAATTTGGGGGCATACAGACTTATGATGGCACCCAATATGCAAAATTATAAGGGCTGTCCTAATGCTGCCTAAGTTACTATAATACCCCTGCATAGTTTAAATTACATTACTACCCTTCCACTTAATTAAATTCTAATCCTAAAACTCTCCCACTAAATAACCCATCCCCTAATTAACTAACCACCACTAATTAACTCACTAACCGTTACTAATTAACCCTTCTCTCTCACTCTTCTTCTCATCTTCTTCTCCAAAAAACAAACGAAATTCTGAAAATTTCTTTGTTCGATTAAGTTCTCGATTAAGCACATTAATGACACCTCGTGTTAAGCGATGCCCTAGAAATATGGTGCCGAATCCTGGTGTTGCTTCTATGGTATCTCAATTTAGGGTTTTTGGAAAAGATGGTGATGAAGAGGATAGTGGATTGATTGGTGTTGGATAGCGAGAAAGAGATCCCGATTCTTTAAAATTGCACATAGAAAGGTATTTCCCACAAACCCATTGCTTGGTGTTTTCGTATTTCATTGGTTTCTGACATGTAATCGATGATCCCTCTGGGTTTTGGAAGTTCCAGAGTAGTGTTCGGCTGAAATTTAGCAGCCGAACTTTTTTTTTTTTTTTTTTTTTTTGCACAGACGAAGAACAGTTCGGCTTATGTTTTGAAAATCGATTGCGCCGAACCTCTGTGTTCGGCTTATAATATTTTTGTATGATAATGCGCCGAACTGTTGGGGACATTGTTCGTCTCATTTTGATAAATATCGAATGTGCCAAACTTTACTCTGTGTATGGCCAATAGTTTCCTATAAACTTGTCATATAGGTGACTTATCACATTGTTTAGTAGAGTCATATTTATTTAGTTTGGAAAATTAATTAAGGTGTATCATTTGTGTTTTAGCACCCATCCGGGAAAATTCAAAGAGAAGCTTAAAAGGAGAACAATGGAAGTGACTCCTTCTAATTCAAGAACTCCCAAACCTCAAGGTGGTGGCACCAAAACTTTCATGCGGGAAAAGGCGAAATGACACGGGTGGATGTTTGCCTGTAGAACAAGAGGATGATAATGATGAAAATAAGGGTGTAGTATGAGGTGATGATGAAGATGGTGGTGGAGGGGGAGGACGAGATGATGTATATGGTGGTGATCGCGAACCTCTAACTTGATTTTTCTTCTCAAAATTGATGCATGTCGTTTTAGACCTTTGGATGTATTTTTTATGATGTGGAAGATATTATGAATGATAAAATGTGGTGTAAAGAGATGATAAAGATTGAAAGATCTCTTCTTAAGGATTTTCTCATATAGAGCACTCAAAGTTAGGCTTTAGAATCCTTCCAAAACCGTTTCTACTTGAGATAAAAGTCAATTTTTGCCCCATCACAGTGTCAGGTTCGGCCAATACCTTGCCAACCTTACCCGGCCGAACCTGAAAAATGAAATTTACCCCAGGTGGTTGTCAGGTTCGGCTGACTCAATTAGATTAATTTTAAGCCGGAATTATCTCTGTAAACACTTCGAAAATCTTGCTTTGTAGGCTCCAGGTTCGGCTAACTCGTGATGATGAGTTATCAGCCGAACTTATCTCTGTACTCTCAAGTTTTTAGATTTTATTTTGGCCATAACTTTTTCGTCCGATGTCGGAATGGCCTGATTCTTTTTGCGTTGTTTTCGTCTTTTCATTCTCTTGAAGATGACGATAATATATCATTGATTTGAATGAGTTTAATGTGGACGTTGATGTTCTCCATTAGTAGACTTCACTATCGTTTGGGGTTAGGTTCGGCTCATTCGCAATACTATTTGAAACCGATCTTTGAAGTTCGTCTCATTAGCACATCCTCGTTAAGCCGAACTATGGAATTTATTTGGTGGGAAAATAATTCTATGAAAATTCGGCTTATAAAGAATTCAATCGTACAAACCGAACTGTTCTTATTTATCGTGGTTCGGATACAAATTATCTCTGTCGAACCTAATTCTGTTGCGCCGAATTACATACAAAAATCAAAAATTTTGGTGAATTCAAGCTACAAAACGGACATTAAACAACGTCTACAACCATACCTATGTATTATTAGCATTGGGTTCCTCATCCATGTACTCATCTTCGGGATTTGGCTCCAAAAAGTCATCATCTTAAGCTTGAGAAAAAAGTTGAGTTTGAGATTGAGTTTGGGTAAAATCATTTTCATAATCCAACAAATAAGCCATCTCCGGATCTCCATCGTAATTGATATGTTAGCTTTACATGATGAAGATTCACCTTTCTCACTCGAATTTGTATCACACATCTCTCAATAATCACAAAGATTTTTTATTTTTTTTCCTCCTCTCCTTATTCTTTCCTCCTTCTTCTTTTTCTAAAATAACTCACTAACTATCTTTAAAAAGAAAATTATTATCCTAAATTAACACTAAACTAACTACAATCATTAACAACTAATTAATCAGATTTACACTAATTTAACACTAATCTCATAAGGGTATTTTCGCATTTTTGAAAAGAGGGGGATAAGGGCTACCCTAAAAATACTATTGGCCCACTTTTTTTTATCTTATTCCATATGCCCCAAATTAGGGTTCTTAAAGAAAAAGTGGAGTAACAACCAATATCAGTTCAATAACAATTTATTATATTACTATGTAGATTATGTTTCTTATTTTCACAAGCTTGAATGTAATTCCGTAAGGCAGGTGTGGTTGCCAAAAATACAGGAGATAGCCTCAAACTATAACGTAACTCTATGTAATACCCTGATATTCGGCAGTGGTTGGTCGAATGGAATATAAATAATGGTTTGTGCTTTCCTACACCGAGGCCTTTTCAAAGACAATTGACTCCGAGTTGGCGAAAAATGCCGGTTAAGCGTGCCGGGTGGGAGTAATCCAGGGATGGGTGGCCATCCGGGAAGTTTTTGCTGGATTACCGCGGCGATGCCCGTCAAAAACCCCACTGCCCTTGTCGAGGGTGGGAAGGTATGTTGGACGGAGTTTGTCCAGGCGCTTCTCATGAGGGGAAGGAACGTCAGAGATCTGGGCTTGTGAATATATTCTGGAGCCGAGGACAGCTCCAATTTAAGGTGGTGGTATTGTAATACCCGTATATTCGGCAGTGGTTGGCCGAATGGAATATAAATAATGGTTTGTCCTTTCCTACACCGAGGCCTTTTCAGCGCAATTGGCTCTAGAGTTGGCAAAAACCTCTGCAGTTAAGCGTGCTAGGGCGGGAGTAATCCAAGGATGGGTGACCATCCGGGAAGTTTCTGTTGGATTACCGCGGCGATGCCCGTCAAAAACCCCACACTGTCGGATATCCGCAGTGGCCAAGTGAGGATAGTATCGGTAGAGGGACGAGTCATTACACTCTAACCCTCAAAACATTGAGTTAAGAGAGCTCTTCCCTGATAATAATGACATTGTAACACTTTATGCTTGTGAGGAAGGCCGCACCAAATTATTCAGAGGCCCTAGGCGAAAATAGAAAATGGGGTCCCTAAAAAAATTTCTCTGATCATTTAAAATAAAGAGAGCACGCATAATAAAATTTGCAAATAAAAACGACTAAAAGTAGCTAATCTACTAAAAATTGACCTTCCTGGCCTCCTTAATGCGAATTCGTCCAATTATTGCATCGTAATCAATGTTGTTCACCGTATCTACCTCGATAAATAATATTGCTAGGTCATTCAATCTTTCTTGTGATGTTTGTCAACCGAAGGTAAGACTTTGTTAGCTTCAACTTTGAAAAAATTCTTTCTGAAGAGGCAACTATAACTGAAATTGCCAATAAGATCTCGTATAAAATTTCTGCATTTGGGTAGCAACCTTCCATATTGTTTAAGAAATCAATACTTCCACTTCCCATACAGTTTTTTCTGGCAAATAACTTTTTAGAATTTTCATTTCGGCATACAAGACATGCATGCCCAAAAATATCATGACGAATGTCATGCTTTAGATAATGTTATCGAAGCTTGATACAAGTACTTTTAAAGTGCTATCATAAGGAGAATATAACTTGTTTAGATAGTGAGGTTTTACTTTTATAGAGTAAAAAGTTAGATACCGATTGCGGTCAAAAATAAAATGTCTTATGGAGACAAATTTTATAAAGCTTAGCTCAACTAATAAGAAACTCTAGGATTTTGTGAAATTATTATCCTGGCATTTTTAGGGGCCACTCAAAAGAAATTAGGGGACAACAATAAAACAAAATAGGGACACCCAAACGTAAATTGAAGCCAGCCCTTATCTGGCATAATTCGTAATGGAAAAATTGCCCTTACATAATAATATATGATTTTTATCTACCGATTGCATTCGGTAGTTAAAAATTTAAATTTCCTTCCGATTGTAGGCGTTGTAGTATTTGGAGGAAATTTTTTTCATTTTTTTATTTGTTGTTATTTTTGAGTTACAGAGAAGAATAAGAAGGAAAAAGGGGAAAAACCATTTTTTTTTTAAATAATCAACAAAAATGGATAGATATGAAGAAGAAGGTGAGAATCATCGTGAAGAACATAATGTTGAAGGTTCACGACCGTTTAGAGATGACGATTTGGGGTATATGTTGAATGATCCAAACTTTTGTGGAGAGGAAACTCTAGACGACGCTTTCATGGAAGGAAATGGAGTATCACCCGAGATCGAAGCTAATGATGCATCAAACATACATGTATTGTGTTAAGAAACTCAAATACCCATTTTGAATGCGTTTGTAAACAAGAAAAATCGATTAATGCATGCATTGAATGACATGAACTACCCAGAATCGGTAGATAACGTATCTACATATCTACCAAATATAACCTACTGAGTACCAAATATCTACATTCGGTAGTTTCAAGAAATTCTATTACTACCGAATATGCGAAAATTCCCAAATTGATTTTCCAAAATATCTACATTCGGTAATTATTTAGAGTATATTTACTACCGAATGGCCCCAAAAACGAAATCCTCCAAAATTATAAAACTCAGTATTCTTATCTTTTACATTCAATAGTATTCTAAATTTATCTAACTACCGAATATATCATTGGCCCCCAAATAACAATTTCGCAAACTTGTAAAAATTGTAATGCTTCTTTTTTGAAACTTGGAGGAATATTAATTATTTTAGCTCCCGAGTGTTTATATTCGGAAGTATTACTATATACTTATCTTCCGATTAGTTATGTTTTTGTACTCAGGAGACTGTCTAAATTTTTCTATTAAAATCGGTAGTTTGGGGCACACAATATTATACCAATTATATAACAATCGGTGGGATAACTTAGTGCATGTCTTCCGATTGTTATAGTAAAACATTTTACTTCCTTTTGTAGGTCGTTGTAGCGGTTGTTGATGATTTCTATTTGAGGCCCGATACTTCCCTACACTATGCCAACGATTTGGTATACTCATTATTATTATTTTAATTTATTTTTAAAATATGTATGTTAAATGCTTATACTTATGATATTTGTTTTGTTATATTCGCGTTAGTCATTTGGAAGTAAGAAGGAGGCAAAGGAATGGCTTATGAACAAGGAAAAAGAGAACATGTGCATTGTAGTTCAAAACAATCATGTGGGTGAAACTCGATTTGAAATGATTTGTGAGCGAGGTGGGGAGCGAAAGAGTCACGTGGGAAAGAATAGTAAGTACGTAAGGAAGACGCAGAGGAAATACCGAAGCAATACAAAGAAAATAAGATGCCCGTTTAAGATTGTCTTCTACAAGCCCGAAAGTAAGGAAGGTAAAGAGTACTGGAAAATGTTTAAAGTTGATAATGGTTGTCACAACTACGATGATCCGGATACTCTAATTAGACATGTAATGGTTGCCAAGCTAAGGGGCAATGCCTAAATGTGGATATTTCTTAGTGGATGCTTTGAATTGCGTGGTACATTTCTTTGTTCCTCCTAAGTACAGACTTAGCATGATGTTTGCACCTACAAGAACGGTTTGCGACGAGTCGGTTAAAGATAGAAGAATCGTTATGGCATTTGTGAATGAAATGCATTTCATCGGTTTAAGGGTAAAAAAAGACTGTCCGTTACCTCCCCGTTAAGTAAGTGGCACAATTAATTCCCAATGAACCATTGAAAAGATTGGGTGAAACAATATGAGTCCAACATAGTTGATTGGGATCGCGTCATGAACAACAACATTCCCGATGAGTTACTCGAATTGATCCCCTCGGATGATGGTGAAGTTTGATCGTTATGTTTAGAACATGTAATTTGAACCGGCTTTTTTGTACAAGTTTTTTGGGAAACCTCTTGTGAATATATATGATATAATCGGTTGAAAATGTTATTGTTTTGCCATCTGAATATTGTAATCAGTTAAAAATGTAGTTTTGTTTCCTTCCGAATATAATAATCGGGTGTTTATTGTTTTTACGTTATATCCGAATATATTCATTTTGAACTCAGAAGCTGAAGAAATTGGACACTCCCATATTCGGTAGGTTAAAAAATATACTAACGTCCGATTATCAAAGAACATTGACAATCTTTGAAAATATTCTCAGAATCGGTAGATTACATAAAATTTCTAACTTCCGATTAAAGCAAATATCAGACAGGATTTTAGGGAAATGTTCAAAGAATCGGTAGATAATATAAGATAATGACTTTCGAATGTATCCAAATTGTGCCAAACTCTATACTGTGGTCGCGGACTTCAAGAATTCATAGCTTCCATCATATATGAATTCTTCTCCTTTTTCCTATAAGTAGTGTCTTTTTGCGAGTGTCTCCTACATAAACCAACAAATACAAAAGAATGTTAAGTTCGTATAGTTTAGTAAGAAGATATAGCCCCCCGTTATTTTGTAAAATAATTATGCAAATACTTAAAAATTGTTGGATAGACAAGCTTAAGTGACTAGTGTTAAAGATCCTCTTTTGTATCGATATGTAATCATTTACACCTTTTTGGATAAGTCAGAAATGATCATGAACTTGTTGGAGGGATCTTTTCTTTGGATTTCCATATTCTCGCACTAATTGGATATACACTCTCCCCCAAAAGATTTCCGGTGTTAACCTTCCAGCTATGACATCTTCATGTCTTGTTTCTTGGTACCATGTTTTGACAATGGCCAAATCTTCAGCTGCGTCAAAAGTTGCCATGATTGTCATATGAGATATAGAATGAATTATAAATAGTAGACGATGGAAAATCTTCTTGTAACATTTACAAGACTAGATGTGTGTAGTTTGGTGCAACAATGAGAATAGGTTAACCTCCTTATATAGATGAGAGTCCCAACGGCTCATTTTTTTTTGAAAATATGGCCGTTGAGGTGAGTTGTAACACGAGTGTACAAATAAAACGTACTATGCGCAAACAATAATGAATAAAAATCGGTGGATAGTGATATAGTATTGTCTTCCGAATATAGAAATCGAAAGTTTAGGTTTTTTACTAAATGTCCGATTGTCCATAATTTTGAACTCAGAGACTTTAGTTTTCTTCAATAAAAATATTCGGTAGACAGATTTATTTTGTATTTCGAGGCACAACTATTTTTTTTTTTTTTTGAAATAAATATCCGTTGGAATATAATCGGTAGCTAACTTAATATATTACTTTCCGATTCTAACCAAACTGTGTTAAAAATTTGAAAATGTTGACATATTCGGTAGATTACATAGCACACTTACGCCCGATTGTTGTTGAAATTCTGAAAATCATAATGTTATATAACAACAATTATATTACAATGACTTGTGATTCGCGCCGTGGACGTCTAGGACGAGCCCTAAACGGATTAAATCTTTCCATCGCCTTAAGGATTCTGAAATGAGCTTCGTAATGGAAGTTTGATCTTTTCCATCTCCGACATTCCCCGAAAGATCGTTCTATAACCTCATCATTGGTTTCACCTCTCAATCGATATTGTTTCACAAGATAAGTTAAATGGACGAATTCTTCGACGTGTCCGTTTATTGAACCAATTCGGCAGAAAAGATCAGCGGAGTGACGGTTATTTGGGTTACCGGTGTCGACGCATAATTTTTTCATGAATTATCCTCAAATAACTCATACTCATTATACCTCATTGCCTATGTTCTTCTCCTCGCCTCGGATAGAATTTAACATAGCGCCTACATAAAGATAAATCTTCTTCCGTCGTGAACTCCGTAGGATTAATGAATGGTTGGGCCATTGTCACGCCCCAACTCTAAAACCTGCTTAGCTAATAATAAAATAACCTAAACCTGCAGAAACATAATCTAGATCTCCTAACTTAAGGAACGAAAATTCGTAAAGTAAAACAAAACTAATACCCGAACACTCTGACTACTTCATAGATGAAAATTCTCAGATGATATGAATATATTAATGCGATGTTTAGAGATAAACAAGAATACATAAATATAAAGATACACGTTCTTAATCTGCTAAAACTTCGAACTACGAAACGAATATCTCCATGCGCGCCATCACTTCTGAAATCTGAAACTGTAGTAGGAACGAGTGAGCACATCATCCCAAAGGGGTGATCAATGGAAACATATAACTCTCATGTAATCACCAACATGCATCACAATTTTACTAAAGAAAATACGGTAAACATATTTGCACACAACATAGAGAAGAAGATTGTTTCAACTCGCATCCCCAGATATTGCGTCCATAGTGGCAATAAGCGTGAAAGATACACCACCGGATGGATCTACGAGAAACGAATCAAACAACCTAAACATATGTTATCCCAACCTCGTCTCACTCAATGAAGTAGAAGATGCTAGGAATAACTCCAGTCTCAAATCATAACATGAATCTAGGTATCGTAAGATATTATCGTGGAATGAGTACACCTCATAAACCCAATGCCACCATCTAAGTCTAGAAAATAATAAGATTTTGATTACTATGATCTGACCCCACACAGCAGGTTCACAAAAAGGCCCAATCATTATTCGTAGGCCGAAGTCTCCAAATAATGACCATATCCAGTCATGAACCTAGAATTTCTTCCTAAGCCAAGGTCATAGTAACCAAATACCATACTACTAAGATCGAACAATCAAGTATGATATGCACAGAGTGACTTCCCAAATAAATTGTAGTATATATAATAATCAACCGGGGTAAATCCGGACTACTAGGTAATAATCAATCGGGGTAAAGCCGGAGTACTATCTTAAGACAATAAAATGTAATACTATTTATCCGGGGTAAAGCCGGGCTACTTAGTAATATTCAAACAACGTAGCATTGTCCTACTAAACTTAGCAAAGAGCTATGGGGAATCACAAACAATATTCGCGGGGAACCACCTAACGTATATCACACAACATACCCATTCAATCACAAACAACATGCTAACAGAAAGTAAGTACTCATCATGCTCGCATATAAAGTAACTTAATGATTACAAAAAGGTTACAAGATTCCCACTTGATTTGATGACAAGCCATGCCTACCTCGAGATCCACGATCTACTGGTTCATCCTTTGAATCTATCGTTGTTAATAGAGAGTAACTTTTAATCACACAAGTACTCTAAGAAATTAGCCGAAAGGTTCACACAAAGCTCATAACATAATCTCATACAATTCTCTAATTATAGAGTAAGTGAACTATCTAATGGTTCTAAGCCCATTATGATCATCTACACCTTTTAATATATATCTTTAGCACATCAAAGGGTTTACTAATTCAATTGAGTTGTTACTATAGTACATTTGAATAATCTAGAAGAGATTTGCAACTTGTAGAAGGAGTCAAAGACTAATTCGGACCATAAGGGGTCCAAATCCTCAATCTAAGAAAACAATGACACTAAGCCCAAGCCCTAATGAGCCTAATCGAACACATCCCACTAAACCAAACCCATTACACAAGGCCTGGTCCATCTAACGGCCACTAACGGTCCAAGAAGTCAACTAACAGTCAACGATAGGTTAAGTCAAGTCAATGGGGTCAAAGGTCAAGGTCGTCGATGGTCAATAAGTCAAATAAGGGTCAAACAGATAAGATCGGGTCAATCGAGTCAAATCGGTCAAGACAGGGGACTCAATGAGTCAAAACTATTCAACTCGGGCGGATGGTCCGAGTCGGGTAAGCTAGGTTAGTGCCCGACCGAGCTGAAAAGCTCAAGGCCAAAGCCTTTTCACGGGCCGCAGCCATTGCTCGTGCCAAAGAATACTAATGCACCAACAAGGTGCAACACCTAACCCGCCAAGACTAAATGATGCAATACATAACAAGCCAAACACAAAACAACTCCTACATTCATTCTTCTAGCTTAAACATAAACATCAACTTCATTCCATACATCTAAACCTCACTGCAATTATCAATATCTTCATTTTTAGGTTAAGAAACAACCTAACAGCTACTTTGACAATCTCGCTTCAAGATATCACCTCGCAATATTTCTACTGAAGACAACTCAGCTCAAAGAATGGATCAAGCTTCAATCCAATACAGTTTAATATAAAGAATCGTAGTCTAACATTCTCCACTGCTACATTAACTATAATTGCATCTCCAAAGTCACTGAGCTCAACTCAATTGCACATCTGCCACCTACCTCGGTCTTAGTTCCATTACCATTTCCAGTCTCATACTTCACTAAATTTATTCCACTTGCAACATCTCAATCACCACCAAATATCCAATTCTAATAATCCATTACTAACTCCAACACTTCCGTTATAGGTCTCCCCTTAGTTACTTAAATCACCACCAAGACACACACACAACAACTCAACTCAAGAACTCTAAGTTATGATTTTCCTAACAATCCTAATTTGATTCCAGTCTTAACAATTTTAACACAACAACAACACAAAACCTAAACACGTACACACACATCACAGATAACATATAGTTTAAATTCAATTGACTAAGAAAATAATACCTTCAATTGAAATCCCAAATTCTCAAGTTCTCAATCTTCTTCTCTGAAACCTAACCTTCAAATTAGAACTATAATCTTCATCTTGCTTTAGCTGGATTCAATACTCATCTCACGATATCCATCACCAATCACCGAATTTCCTCCTCAGTATCACGAAAAATCCTCAATCAAATTCATATCTCAGAGCCCTAATTCTAATTTGGGGAAGAACATGAAACCCTGATTCCAATTCATCAATCTCATCTTCAAAATCAACCTTAACTCTTAATTCGAGACAAACCCATCTTAATTCAATCCCCTAAACCATCGTCTTCATCTTCTAATTCTTCTTTGAACCTCAATTGAAAACCTAACTCAATTATCTCTCAAACCCTAACTTTCTGATTCTTCCAAAACTCAATCGAAAAGCAAAAGATTAACATCTCCTCACTCGGTTCAACAAGCTAACAAGGTTTATAAGAATTTCGACGAGGAAGAAGCTCAAATATCCGAGCTCGAAATTAACAGAGAGGAAGAGAGAAAGAACAGAGAAAAATAAGAAAGAAGGAAGAAAAGAGATAGATGAATTTCTCTTCGACACGTTTGGGATAAAACCAAAAAGAAATTATCAAGGCGCCCAAGAAACGGATAAGGGAAGCCCAGGTCGGTTTGTCTATAAAAGACTACTTTTCCCTTCATACAAATCTGATGTTTTCTTCTTCTTATGGTATCCGAATGACACGTTCGAGTAGTCCAATTCACATAACTTTTCGAGATCTATCTAGTGATACTAGTGTCGTATCTAGATCGTTGTTAGATTAAATTATATTAATTAATATTAGTCTCTCATTAATCGATTCATTAGCGGCTTAGTCGTCTCTTGACTGGTCTAATAGCGTTGACGAGCTTGAGGGTCCTTACAGCCATTATGTTGAAGATGATTTCCTTAATGTTAGAGAGAATTAAAATGTATTTTTGTTGCATATAAGGGAAGATGATACCCTCCTTATACAGATTAGAGTCCCAAAGGCTCTTCTTTTTTTTTTGTTGAAAATATGACCGTTGAGGCGAGGTGTAACACGAGTGTACGCAGCATGTGAGTCATCAACACATTAATTTTTTTATATTCGGAAGTTTATTGATAACCTCTAATTGCCGATTATGGAACTTGTAATAATCGGACGACATATTAGTTAAACAATCCTCCGAATGTAGAGTGGCTCAAAAATCAAATTTTAGAAAAACTTCATAATTTTAAAATTTTGAACTTGTAATAATCGGAAGGCAAAATAGTCTCCCAAACCTCCAAATATAGAGTGGCTCAAAAATCCAAACCCGCCAAAATGCATATGTTTTGGCATTTTGGAACGACCATCAGTCTTGGCATTTAGAAATGCCTAACTACTATATTCGTTAGTAATTTTTTTTTCCTCCGAATATAGAGTGGCTCGAAAATCAAATTTTTGAAAAAACTTCATAATTTTCAAATTTTGAACTTGTAATAATCGGAAGGCAAAATAGTCTCTCAACCTCCGAATATAGACTGGCTCAAAAATCCTTGAAATAATCGGTAGATATATACATTAACATGACCCCGATTGTTACAAGGACTCATAATTCTTTATGTTTTCCTACATTCTAAGATAGTAGAATTAAAGCATCTTCCGATTGTCTATCAGAATTCAACAATGTCATGATGTTATATTTGAGAAACTTGCAAATCATTGTTAAATTCATATTACCATTCATAAAACTAAACATTCACAAACCATAACGTGATTTAAAAACTGAAAATATGATCCAAACCTTAAAAACTACATAATCCAACACAAACTATAAATACTATGAAACGACATAATCCAACACAACACAAATCATTATCATTTATCTGATATTCTTGACTTTACGACCATGACTACCTCCAAGTCCTGCACGACCACGAGTTTGAGCACCTTCATTGGAGCAGCTTGAGTTAGAGCATCTTCAGTTGGAGCACCTTCATCGCTCGAAAAAGATCGAGTTCTTTTACCCGTCTTGGATACTGCCATCTTGGGCGGAGCCTTCTTCGTGACTTTCTCCCCAAACTCTTCTGCATAATCTTCATTATCCATATTATCAACTAGGTCTCTAGCCTTTTTATCTTCTCAATCGGGATGGGGTCTCCGCTCCTCATGCATGCAAGTTAACATGTTGGAAACACGCTTGAACCTATTCAATTGCTTTTTATACATAATGACTTAACATCAAACGGTTATTACTTAAGATTTATAGCCATAATATAAGACAAAAAGTGTATAAGAATACGCACCAGTCCATCATAACCATTTGGTTTGTCTTTGATGATACAATTATAACTTGACCCCGCCGAAGTAGTCTTTGATTTAACTTCACGGATAACCAAAGGATAGGATATGTTCATATACCAACTCATATAGCCCTGAGAATTCTCATCACCTCGGGTGACAGGTCTACAAGTGTTGATAATGAACTCACTCCTCTTATCCAAGTTATCGTGAACAAATGGTGGGCTCCGAGTGAACTATCGTGAGATTGTCACCACTAGAGCACAATTCCAACTCCAATTTTAGTAATCCCCGGAAGTGATCCATTGGTTGATGTTGTATATACCCGTGTTGTCGCATCACCCTAGAGGGGTTGTACATCACATATCCTGTTGGGTGCCACAAAGGTCCAAAATAAAGGGACAAGTCCGACCGAACATTTATATGTCCACCAAATTTCTGGTCTTCCTTGTATGGATCAAAACATACGTACGAGGTCTTCATTTGGTCCAAAATCTCCCTCATGCGAATCAATCTCGCTTCTTTAGTCCTAGAATAGTTGTCTTCGAAGATATACTTTGTTCCTATAGGAGTACCTTTGCGCCACTCAGGGTTCTCTCCGGCCAACTTCACGATAGGGAAATGGTCATAGATCCATGCTTATATAGATAAGAAACCAAGTATTAGTAAATGGATTTTAAACAATCGGAAGTAACAGTAAAAAAATTGCAACCGAATAAAGATAATCGGAAGATAACTACTACTGAATAATAATTTTCGGAGGTTAATAATATGTAATTCCTTTCGAATATGCATTAATTGGAGTCCAATAAACTCTAATTTCTTGGCCTATATAATCGGTAGTAATTTCCCAACATTAAATACCGATTATAAATAATCGGAAGCTAAACTTAGTAATATGTGTCCGAATAAAAAACATTTGGAGGTTAAAACTGTGTATATCCTACCGAATATGCATCATTTAGAGTTCAGTAAACTATAGTTTTTTGGACTATATGATCGGTTGTAATTTCCCAAGTCTAAGTTCCGAATCTAAACAATCGGAAGTAAAACTATGTTACATGTTTCTGAATATACTACATTCGGAGGTTATAAATATGTAGATACTACCGAATTCCTATAAATTGACTTATAGAGTTAAAAGAAAACCTGCAATAGAGCCACGTTCCCTCCAACTTGGCTAATTCCTCGCCTCGACGCCTTTCTCAACTCTTCCATCAAGAATGCTAGGCATGTCGTGCCCCAAGAGTAGTCTCCGAATTCATGGAGAGGATCCAAAAGTTGTAGGAGGTTGGCGTCGATCTGGTTGCCAGAAGTATTGGGGAAAATGACGCATCCCAATACACAAAGGAGATATGCGGTGGCCGCGTGATTCACTTGCTCATCAGTTAACTTTCCTTTTTTTTTCTTTTTCCAAGGTGCCTCGAAACTTATTCATCAAAATAGTAGTGTTGATCTGTTTAGTTCTGTATTGAGCATGCCTCATGAACTCATCTCTTGATGTCTCTTCATCCCAACCTAAGCACTTTTTAGTTAGAGCATAAAGTTTTTCCCAAGATAACTGCTTGGTGTAGTTCAACTTCACAGCTGTGCCTTGGTCAGGGAGGTTAAGAATCTGCAGAACATCATTCGGGGTAATCGCCATCTCCCCAAACGGTATATGAAAGGTGTCGGTCTCAGGATACATTCTCTCCACGAACGCCGATATAACCACACGATCATGTTCCAACATTGAATTCTCGACAGCAGCAGCTAACCCCGAGTTGGCTATAATAGTCTTGAACCTTTCACATTCACCGGATAAAGGTCATTCAAGCATTTTTTTTGGTGCGGCGGTGGGTTTGAGTAGACGAACCGCATCTTGATGATACTATTAAACACACGAAAAATGTTTAAGGTACATATAAAAACCCTTAATACAACTATTACGATAAAACACATAGAAAATACGTTAATAAAAAGGATACGATTATTATTACCTCGGTTTCGATATGTCTTTGGCCCAGGAGTCTTTGTATCCAAAAAGCAATTTTCCTCCATCCGTCGGTAGCCCAAGGATTTTGACAGGTGGAATAGCCCGCACCTTCAAAACATCAGGGACAAGATGTGATGCTTTCTTAGCAATATCCTTCTTTTTACCTTCTCCCCATTTGTTGGCTTTTTTTGGTACCACTTGGTTGTCCTTCTTCTTGTATTGTTGGCACTGGATCAATTGGTTCAATTTCATGGTGTGATGTAACTTGTGGAGCAGTTGGTTCTACACCTTGTTGAGTGGCTTGTTGAGCACTTGGTTGCACACCTTGTTCACTGACTTGTGGACCAGTTGGTACTACACCTTGTTGAGTGGCTTTTTCAGCACTTGGTTGCACCCCTTGTTTACTGCCTTGTTGTTCTACACTTTGTTGAGCACTTGAATTAGCCTTGGCACTCCTTTCTCTCCTAGCACTAGCTGTCACTTTCTTACTCCCTTCTCGACGAGGCCCTAAGTCGCTTGTTTTTGGGGCTTGCTTAGCTCGACTTTGTCTAAACAACAAAAAAAGGAACAATGTTTACAAACTACACAATCGTAAGACAAATTACACAAATAAAACCCGAATGTCAACATTCAAAAGTAAGATGACACATTTTGTTCCCGAATACAAAAGAATCGGAAGATAATCAAATATATGTGCAACCGAATGTACATCAATTGGGGTTCAGAAAATCTAAATTTTTTATCATGTACAACCGGACGTATAAAACAATATATTATCTTCTGAATATATGCTGGACCCAAAATTGGATTTTGCCTAAATCACAGTTTCATCATATATGTATATATTCGGTAGTAGATGAATATCCGAATACTATGTCCCTACATCAACATATTCGGATATAAAAATGAATCTTAACCTACGAATATGCACATCTAAAGTTACAGAAGAAATGACCTAACGTATTCTGGGAGTAAACCTATACAACTATCTCTCGAATACCGTCGATGTTCTTTAGAAATTAAGAACACGACTATATTCTAAGTTTAAGAGACATACATATCTCCCGAATCTGGTAAAATCCAGTAAAATTCAGAAAATCCTAGATTATTTTTTTAGCGATTCGTCGAATTAAAGCGACATAAACCCAGAATTTGATGAAATCTTACCTAATTGTGGCCATTTGAAGTTGTCGGAGTGTTTGACTATCGATTCCCCACCACCAACTACATCCGCGCTTCGCGTTCTTCTTCATTTTCATCAACAATTTCTTTATTTCTTGATAGAATTCCAATATGTGGATCCACACCTTGAACTACGTTTTTCATTCGAGCACCTCCTTTGCGTTTATCATTTGTAGACATCGTTGAAAAAACGAATTGACGATGTTTTGATTGTACGATTCACGACGACGATGAGTTGAATCGAAGAACGAGGGAAAAAAAAAATTCCTCCACAATCGGGAGAGAAGGGAAGAGCGAGAAGAAGAAGAATAGTTGAAATGGGTTGAAATGTTTTTAATTTGGTTTTTATTTTCTTTTTACTTGAAGGACATTTACGTAACTTCAATGTCCTATAGGGTATCCCCTACACTAGTGGAAAATGGGTGTTTACCGACCCACATCGGAGACCCTCATTGTGCAGTAGTTAGACCGCTGACCATACATAGCGGTCTCCGATATAATAAAAATACGAAAATATTCTCGGGTTTATTAATAACAATCTCTCGAATAATTATTATTTTGCCCTAAATCTTGATACCGTGACCCTTGAAACCGATTCAATTTGTGATAATTTTTTATTATTTGATCCTAAGCATATAAATACAAACTTTCTCTCTCCATTTCCTTTCTCACTTTATCTTTCTTCTTCTCTCGCTCTAAGATATCCAACCTAAGGAACTAGCTCCATGGAAATGGAGAAATCAAGAAACCCTAGATGCTATTTCAACAAAAGTAATAAACCCTTCTCTATAATCTTCTTTCAAATCCTCAACTCGCCTCGGTCTAGTTGTATATTTCAAATCTTCTCGAACGTATTCAACATTATCATTTCTCCATTCATCTCAAAATCGAAATTAACAATATCGTGTATGAAATTAGGTGTGATATGTGATTCGAAACTAAGGATTTTCGTGATTAGGTGTGAGACGTGATTTGAAGCAAGGGTTTTTGTTCCAACCAGTAAGTTATTTTTCTTTCACTAAACGAAAATGAGCTCTCAGATCTATAAACCAGCACGAAG
This sequence comes from Papaver armeniacum, assembly GCA_023531295.1. Taxonomy (NCBI): domain Eukaryota; kingdom Viridiplantae; phylum Streptophyta; class Magnoliopsida; order Ranunculales; family Papaveraceae; genus Papaver; species Papaver armeniacum. The sequence goes on from JAJJWW010005113.1 coordinate 59,700, forward strand.
AACTCTTAGATCACTTACCTCTTCATCTAAATGCCCATCTCTTTCGAATGGTGAGTTCTATTTTATTTTTTATTTTCCCTTCTATTTCAATTTTGGAGTTAGGTTTTTGTGATTAATTTTATTTTCTCGAATCCGAGAGGTACATAAGGCAATAGAGGAGTCAAATTGGTGGTGGATTTTGATATTATTGTTGATGTTGCTCTTTAAGGTTTTGCGTTTTGCGGTGCTAATAGGAGGGGTTGGCGGAGTTGATAGTGGTAATGGTATGTGTACTCAATTCTTAGTTTCTCCGAGTATCCGTATGAAGGGTTTCTCTATGTGCAACCACTAAAGTTTCGTCTTTTTGTGTGTTTGGCAAGAACATCAAGAGTATCTCTAGATGAAATCAGGGTGGAGGTACCAAGGTAATGTGTTATGTATTGATTTATTGATCTTTCCTTGAATGTTTTCAAATGATTAGTGCTTTAAGGTTATTGTTTCTAAACTAGTTAGATCTCAAACGAATGTTGTGCTACTATCCAGTTGCATCATTTACATGCTACCACAAAGGTTTAAGTCTTTGCAATATGCTTTGTCAACCGAGAGTAAAGTGGTGGCAAGGGTTGCGAGGTTGTTTCCTTAAGCTGCAGTAATCATCATGTGCTTCTTTGAGAGTAAGTTGTCATGTGCAAACTTGTATTATTCATGATCAGAATATCCTCATATGGACATCCCTATTCACAATTTCCAAGTTTCTTATACCTACTATCTCTTGTATATCTCAATTATCAGCTTTTCAATTAAAAATATGTTCTTTTTATGTCGTGTATATATATATATATATATGATGTGTGTTGTTGCTTATATGTTGTCCATTCCAGGTAAAGCATTCTTATAAATGTTCATATGTTAAAAAAAAATCTTTGCAGAATCGTGTTAGCAGTCTAGCAGCACAAACTAGATATATGTTGTCCATTCCATTCCATATATGTTGGCCAGCCTAGCAAAGACCACCGCCGTAGCTACCCATCTCATCCAAAGTTACGGAGCACCCCCAACATCCCAACCAAAGTTATGGAGGTCAGCCACCAAGATAAATTGGATATGCTCACCTAGCTATGGACCACCACCGCAGGACAAAATCCACTACCACCTGGTCAGTCCCAACCACCTTCAAGTGGTGCCTATGTTAAGATCGCTCTGTGGGCAGATATTCACACCTCCAACTACCGCTTCAACCGGTGGACCCACGGGAAGGTTATAGAGCACAACGGGCAGGCCTACGGAGAGACTTATGGGGGTTATTCATAGCCTGCCGCCCGCATATCCAACCGATAGTAGACGGCAATGGTCATGGGTCCTATGAATCTTCGCTGGGGTGAGGTGCCCCTCATACACCACCGAGCAAAGTTGCAAAGGCCTCACGTCAAAGTTGAAGGTCTGGTCTAATCTTGTGAGTGCTTTCTTAGTTTTTCATTAGTTTTTTTTTTTTTTTTGGTTTTGTTTTCCTGGTGTTGATGGTGGTTTTTAGCTTAGGGGTAAAATCGTAAAACCTTAGTCAGACAATGACGTCACAGAACTTGAGTAATAATGTCCAAACCAAGCACATTTATTGAACCCTTTAGTTTGTCTCCGAGAAAATTACAGTGGTACCTTTTTTAATGCTAATTAGGTTTCGATGTGCCAAAACCCTAATTCTCACACCGCATGTGCTAATGGCTAACCATGCCACCACACCTATCGCGCCAAGGCATGCCAACCATGATAGCCGCACCCCTGTGCCAATGGCAAACCATTCCAGCCACACCTATCGCGCCAAGGCATGCCAACCATGCTAGCCGCACCCCTGTGCCAATGGAAAATCATGCCAGCCACACCTATCGCGCCAAGGCATGCCAACCATGCTAGTCGCACCCCTGTGCCAATGGCAAACCATGCCAGCCACACCTACCTTGCTAAGGCATGCCAACCATGCTAGCCGCACTCTCGTGCCAATGGCAAACCATTCAACCAAACCTACCGTGCCAAGGCATGCTAACCATGCTAGCCGCACCCAGTGCCAATGGCAAACCATGCCAGCCACTCCTACGCACCAAGGCATGCCAACCATGCTAGCCACACCCCAGGCCAATGGCAAACCATGCCCCCACACCTACCGCGCCAAGGCTTGCCAACCATGCTAGTCGTACCCCTGTGCCAATGGCAAACCATGCCAGCCACACCTACAGCGCCATGCCAAATGCACCTTGCCATGGCTCCATGCCAACCTAGACGCGCCACCTTGCTAGCCTTCTCTACGCGGCTACCAAAACGAAGGCATGTGACAATCAACGGTCGCCCTTCAACCCCAGAAGCAAATCCTAGCCATCCGAGGTTACCAAACGACCTTTGGCCCAAAACCCTAACTTGGTCTCGCCAAACCTTGGCCCCACATGCCAATCCAAACCACCCCTAGCCAAGCTAGCCACGCCATGCGCCCATGGCAAGCCCTTGGCCCCACATTCCAATCAAGCTAGCCACGCCATGCGCCCATGGAAAACCCTTGGCCCCACATGCCAAGCCAAACCACACCTAGCCAAGCTAGCCACGCCATGCACCCATGGCAAACCATTGGCCCCACATGCCAAGCCAAACCGCACCTAGCCAAGATAGACACGCCATGCGCCCATGGCAAACCCTTGGCCCCACATGCCAAGCCAAACCGCACCTAGCCAAGCTAGCCACACCATGCGCCCATGGAAAACCCTTGGCCCCACATGCCAAGCCAAACCGCACCTAGCCAAGCTAGCCGCACCATGCCCATGGCAAACCCTTAGCCCCATATGCCAAGCCAAACCGCACCTAGCCAAGCTAGCCACACCATGCGCCCATGGCAAACCCTTGGCCCCACATGCCAAGCCAAACCGCACCGAGCCAAGCTAGCCGCACCATGTGCCCATGGCAAACCCTTGGCCCTATCCAACATAGCCGCGCCACCATGCTAGCCTTCCCAACATGGCTACCCAAGCGAATGCGCGCAACAATCAACGGTTGCCCTTCAATCCCACGAGCAAATCCTATCCATCCAAGGTTACCAGACAACACATGGTAACCTTTGGCCCGAAATCCTAAGTTTGGCCACGCTAAACCATGCCATGCCAACGGCATGCCAACATAACCGCGCCACCATGCTGGCCTTCCCTACACGGCTAACCAAGCAAAGGCGTGCAACAATCAATGGTTACCCTTCAATCCCGTGAGCAAATCCTATCCATCCAAGGTTACCGCACCACACATGGTAACCTTTGACCCAAAATCCTAGTTTGGTCACACCAAACTGCGCTTTGACATGCCACGCCAATAACGTGCCAACCTAGACGCGCCACCATGTTGGCCTTCCCTATGCGGATACCAAAACGAAGACGTGCGACAATCAACGGCCCCCTTCAATCCCGTGGAGAAAATCCTAGCCATCCAAGGTTACCAGACAACGCATGGTAACCTTTGGACCGAAAACCTAAGTTTGGCCATGCCAAACCATGCCATGCCAAACCATGCCATGCCAACGGCATGCCAACCTTAGCCGCGCCACCATGCTGGCCTTCCCTACACGACTACCAAAACAAAAGCATGTAACGATCAACGGCTATCTTTCCTCTTGAGATGCAAAATCTCGACCATCGAAGGTCACCAAGCTAGCAAGTCTCCCAAGTACGACTTTCCAGGCAATAACAACATGCTACATGTTTTCCATAAAAATATTCGAGATATCAACACATATCACAAACTGGGGGATCCTCTTTGGGTATTGGTTTGGCGTTTTACAGCGTGCGGTGTACACTACGCCCGTCATAAGGAAGTGTCATAAGGGTGAGGCGGTTAGTAAATACAGGAAGTTAATGGTGAAACGCTTTTTACATCAATTTCATGCGTTAACGGTTTCATGGAACATCAATTCCATGCGTTAACGGTTTTATAGAACATCAATTCCATGCTTTACCACCTCCTCCCATTTACTTACCCATTTTTCCATTCCTTAATAAGACCAGAGTACGTTTCACTTCGACTTGTATAAATAGGTCTTACCTATTTCCACCGAACAACAAGTTCATTCGGGAATATACAACACTCGGAAAATATTTGTTAGCTTACCATTTGTTAGCCTTCTCACTTTTCTGATACAAGTCGTAGTAACACAACTACTCTTCCAGAAATCAACTATGCTGGTCTCATCACTTTCCTTGCTTCCCTCCCCAAAACCAACCCATTCTCCTTCACTTTCAGGATCAAGCAAGTCCGGAATCGGCCATTTCTTGGTTTAGGCTGACTTGTACAGATTGATCTCTTGAATCTAAAGTACTCCGTGCAAAGGCATTGTTTAGGGTTTAGACTCGTTTCTCACCCACACGCCCAAAATTACCTAAATCTACAGAACCGTTCACTCTCAAACACCGATATGAATTGGTTTTTTAGATTTTTAGATGAATGATATGTTACATCCATGGATGTCACTTGTCGAGTATTTGATGATTATAATTCTCGCTTTCTTTTGTTAGCATTGTATTCATTATAACCTGCACTGCAGATTAACAACTACAACTATAGTTTTTGTATTTTAGAAAGACTAATAAATCACATATCAATATCTCTATATACACACCGCAACTAAGAATTGGTCACCGCTAGAAGTCTTGTGAAATTTGTTGTCAGCAGACATATGATGTATGCACTGGTGTCTTCAACATGATGTCATGCTTTTTTTGAACCACTTACAATATTTAATATGTATTATGCTGGTATTTGCATTCATTTCATGGATGTTTGACTTCTTCGCTTATATTAATTCATTTATATAAACTAATTGTATGGATATGGAAATTGACTAGTCAATATTATGATTCAAATAAGGGATGAGTTCGACGTCGTCGTCATATTACTCGAAAGGAAATAGAAGAAGGAAGTACTAGTAGATTTAACTCACAGTCAACCACCACCTCTATCGCCACGAGAAACATCACCAGGTCCACTACCACCTTCTTCTTACAATTAATTTTTGATGATTCTTAATCTGTAGATGTTTGAATTATGATTTGATTTTGATGTGTTTGCTTTAGGGTCTGGAATTATGTTTGTTTAATGACATTTGAAAGGATTTTGATTTTAATGAATGTGTTTTATAAGTTAGCTAGAGAATTACAGTTGAAAATCTCATTTTCTGACAACCTTAACTGTAGTATTTTTCTTGTAGGTGAATCTAAGATTGTGTGGACAGATATGACTATAATATTAGATATACACTAGTCATATCACCAGATCTTTTTGAAAAGTTTGGTTTTGTCATATTAGTTCAACTCGCCTTGTTCTTTGTCAAGCTTTAAAGGCGTTTCTAACATGGTGCGTTCAAGGTGCTTGTAAATTTGTTACAATCGAAAAGTTGTTTATCATGTGGGTATTTTTACATGTCTCACTTTGTTTGTTGATGTTTTTACATGTCTCACTTCGTAACACTTTATCGGGTGTGCGTGATGTACTTGATCCAAATAGCTTTGATGTTGCCTATGGTAACATATATGCATTTCATTTTGTCCAAAAGGGTCCCTAGGGGAAAGTTGAGAACATTAAAGTAAGTAAAATATCATTTCGTTAGAAGAAAATGTTGATGGGTTTTGGTTTGAAGTGCACTGGCCCTCATCCTTTTTTTATTTCTTTGTTCTTCTCTCTTTAGCTATTATGAGTTTTTATTTTATTTTTGCGGCTAGTCTGTTGCATAATATAATATTTAGATTGGTGAGAATCTTAGATTGTTGAGATTCGTAGTTCCATCTGCATATTGGTAATATGAGGTTAAAATTAAGAATCTCACTTCACTAAAAATATAGAATTGTATATAGTTAATTAAGTGTGTGTGTCTGCACCTTTTAAGTTTTGGCAATGATAATGTGCTTATTTCAGTACGGTTGAAGCTGTGCATAACTCTCTTGCACATTCTCTATTATTTGTCAAGACTTTCTTATAACTCTATGTATATGCACGATTCTTTATCATATATAAGAATACAAGTCTTAATGTTTGTCGTGTGAAAGATGCCCTGTGTACATGTAGGATGTGGTAATGTTCTTCAACTATAGAAATACTTTAGGTAATATTCATCTTTATGTGGTATCAGCTCTTGTTTAGAGTAATACTAAAATTGGATAGGTCTACAAGAATGTAATGCGTAATTGAGAATCGTTTGGTGTAATTTAGTGAAACTAGTAATTTCACAAGAGCATGAGTTTATAGTGCAACTCAATAACTATGTCATTTACATTGGATGAAATTTGTTTGTTGTTATATCTCAAATTGAGGAGGATAAGAGATAGTTTATGGAAGCTATGCAACTCAGATTTGTTGATGTGGTCAAAAGAATGAAAGAGATTAATCTTGTTAAGAAGACTCTCTTGAGAATGTGTTGGAAGATCAAGGTGTTACTTCCGCAAAGATCTAAGGTATACTAGATTAACCATGAAATGTTATCGCTTTGGGTTTTGTTCTGTTATCATTGTGTCAGTTTAAGTAACATGCTTATCGGTTGTTGATTTTGCAGATCTGTTAGATTTAATTGCAAGAGCATGTTGAATCCATTGACATGGCAAAATGGTAAGTTGATGCCTTTATATGACTTAGTGATATTTGATTTCGTGTTGTTATGTAAATTAATGCTTTGGTATGTGCCTGAAAGATTTGCATACAATTGGTAGTTTAGTCCCCCTTCTTGAACACCTGAAGAAATCAAGTGCACGCATCCGAGCAAAGGATGCCGAGGTTATAACTACCACATTCAAAGAAATCCTAAAATTCAAGAACTTGTAATGGAAGCTCGAACCCCCCGCTAATCTCACCTTAGATCCGGATGTTATTCGCTCGAACCGCACTTGGTGCAATATCATGCAAGTAATATATGCCGCTTCCATTCTCAGTAAGCATGTCATCGGTTTGGATATGCAAACTTTATTATCTATACTCGAGGCTGGTTGATGTTCAATGGAGTCACTTGAAATATTTCTGACCTGTTATGTATTTGCTATGGATGTCTTTTCGCCTTTGATTTGATACAACAAGCCACGGAGTTGCTTTATGAAGACCGGCAAATGCTTATGGAGCTTTGAGGGATGCACCGGATTCGACGCTGTTAGGTTTCAAAGGTAATATGCTCCTCACTTGATTAATTTCATTTGTTTTTGCTGCTTGCACACTTGAAAATACCGTATTAACATTTAGATAGCTTTAAACATGTCTTCCCTTTATTGATATCTATGATTCAAGGTTAAGTCGCTAATTGACCACCAATGGTTATGTGAATTCGGTTTCTGATGTTGTTATGTGTTCTTGAATTTTGATGTTGATTTTGTTGTTGTGTATTCGTGCCTAATTAAGAAGGTGGTGATAGACTCAAGATTTGGGGGTGGTCAAAGAGGTGGAGCACCGGAGAGTTTGAAGGAGTTAAGGTTGGTGCTCCAGTAGAGTATCACCACAATTTAAGGTTTAAACCTAGTCCCTTGGTTATTAATGAACTGTTTATGATTTATGATTATCAGTTGAATGCTAGGGATTTTTCTTTTCCAGGGTTCACAGAGACGAAGCCGGTTTCTGCCAAGAACTTTTTACAAGCTGCAAGGGTTTTGCTACTTTGGATCCCAGGAACTCATTGATAAAATGAATATTTTAGGTGAGTCATTAGAAGATGGCCGAGCTATTTACCTTCGATTGAGAACAACAATGCACCTTTAATTTTGTGAATGTCTATATTCCTTTTCAGGGAGTTCTACTAACCCAAGTGAAAGAAAGAACCTATAAGGATCCAGACTTGAGTATGAACCATTGATGTCATGAATAGATCTATTGCTCGAGGGTCAAGAAACTTCTGTTCCTCGCATAGATTTGTCACCGAGCTGGATATAGGTTGAACATATTGAACTTACCTTCAAGTTTCTTGTTCTGAACTCCGTAATTTCATCCATTTTGCTTAGATTTAAACCCAGTAGATAAAAGGAATGAATGTTGAATTCTCATATTGAATTTAAATTTGAAGTTTCATTTCAATTTGAGTTTGGGTGTCATTTGACTTTAATTTGAATTCCATTTGAATGAATGAATATGGAATTCTCAAGTTTGAGTTTATATTTGAATTTCAGATTGGGTTTCATTTGAGTTTAATTTGAGTTCCATTTGACTTAACTTTGCCTTGACTTTGGCTTGACTTCCATTTGACCTAGACTTTGGCTTGACTTCCATTTGACTTGACTTGACCTTGATGCGCCTCGCATTTAGCCATTCGTGCATTTCAGCAAATCAATCAATTTTTTTATATTATAATTTAAATATGAGACTCAAAATTAGGTCCTGTACCTCATTACCCTTAAAATCGGATCGTTGTTTTGAGACACACGGCTAAGGGTCGTACAAAACAGCTACGCTGCTCGGAGACCCCAACGGAGACGGTTAAAAATGGTCGTATAACTCGTATATATGACTTGTCCGACGGTCGCGAACTTCGTTTCCACTAGTGTTAACCTGCCCTTGGCTAGGTATACATTGTGGGCACCTAATTCCCCTTTTGAGTGGCCCCTAAAATGCAAAGATTATTATACACCATAGTAGTTCGATTTTTTTCTCCAACGGGTGAAATACATAGCAAATTAGTATACACACGTACAAAGAAAAAGAAAAAAACATTTTTGGGCCACCTCGTTATCCAGGGGCCTAAAGTGCTGCATATGTTTCATAACCACTAGGTACAACTAGGGTGAGCATTTTACCCGTAATCCGTGGATTTAACCGGGACCAACCGTATATTTGCGGATGAATGCCAAGTCCGTCGCTAATGTGGATGGGATGCGAGATGAGATTTTGAAATCCAACTGATTACGGATTTGCCTCGGATGCAATCTTGAAAATCCGTTGGACATCCATATCTCGTTAGATTAAGAGCATTTATATAGTTTCCTGAAAATATACTTATAGTTTTGGGATTTTTAAGATGTTTGCTTGGAGTGTTGTCCATGGCAGGTTCTATATTTATATACATATGCAAATGTGTAGGTTCTATGAGAATATTGAGAAGTCATCTATATTGGCTTTACTTTTTCATTATAAATTTTAGTTAACACAAATCCATCGGATTATCCGCACCCAATCCCGTTTCATCCGTGCATCCATTGCATGCAAACCCGCTGGATGTTGGATTGGATGCGGATGCCAAATTTGAAATCCGTAGTGAATTAGGGTTGGATGCGGATGAGATAAAACAGGTCCATATCGGCCCATGCTCACCCCTAGGTATAACCCCGTTTGTGAAAGTGTTTTACCGGGATAAGTTCACGTTTATGGTATGAATTTTCTAAATTTTTTCTTTTTATGGAGAACATATAGTATGTTGTTTCCCTCGAATTATTGATTTTACTAAAAGTCAAAACCAACAAAGCCGGGAAGATTCTTATGTTATATATATTAAACAAATAAAGAAAAATTGAAGAAAAAATGTAACGCTTAGAAGAAAAACAAATTGTTCTACCACTTAAAGATCAGTTGGTTATCTCAATTCAAATTGCTTTTCATGATTATTTTTTAGGCTAAAGCCGGATCCCTAGGGTCCCTACTAAATTGCCTAGTTGGACTAGCCCCAATATTAGACCCACCACCAAACGCCTTTATACAACTATTTTAAATATAAATCTCCATGTCTACTATGTCAAGTGGGATCAAGCGCTAACTTTTTTCCTTAATCGAGTTAATGAGATATCAGCGAGCTATGCTCTTGCAGAGCCGATCCCGTGTGTATCTTGGCTCAGTGCAAACATAATCGCGGGGCCTTTTATGGTAAAAAAATTTTGGGCACAAAAAAATTGTTGACTTCTCTTATCCCTATAGATGATTTTGAATTCTTCTAGCTTTGAGTTAGTTAACCAATATCTTTGTACCCGAAAGACATGAAGTTGTTAGCAAAAGAAAAAAAAATACAAACTGAATATTTAAGAAAATTAGTATCAAATTTGAGTATAACATACATATATACCATAGCTTTCTTCCACAATCCAAATCCAAACCCACACACATACATATATCAAATTTGTTCGGCACACCAAAACCAATAATAATCAACAAAAGATTTACCAAGTATCAAACTAGACAACAAAATCTCTTACATCTCCCCTCCTTTAAAATGCCAAGTCATATGAGCTCCCACGTCGCATGGTGAGTTTGACACCCCTCAAATTAAATTAGATAAAAGCTTTGGGCAATAGTAAACCTGGAGAGGACACTTGGCGGGACTCTATTGGTCGAGACATTAAAACATGAATTACACTCTTGTTTACACCCTATATTTAATCGTCGCTTATAACACCTTAGTAAAAACGTGGGTATACATTACTCGGGCTACTTTTGTGCCTAAATAATTACTTACACTTGGTTTACACCGAAAACTTAACTGGACGTTAGGTAGGTAGACAATACTTAGGTAAAAACTAACACTAACATCTCTGTTTTCTTACGGGGAAAAAAAAAACGTGGCCATATAGACATAAACCGGGAATTCAAGCACTTCGAGAGATAGGAAAATTTCAGAAGAGTGTTGATCTCTTATTACCTAGAGTTGAGTCCCATCCCATTTTTTAGAATTGTTTTTATAAATTTTCGATTTCTTTATGCTTAGGGTTTTGATTTTACCTACATTGCTTTCAAGTATTTGTTTAAATGCTTGAATGAAAGATTTTACTAAATACCCTAATTAACCGACTGCCACTATTTGTAAAAGAAATAAGATCCAATAGATAAGATGTAGATGTTGCTCTATGAGCAAAATTGCTTCGCACATCACATAACGATAGGGGACTAATATTATTCATTTTTTTTGAAATTGTAGGGAAAATGTTGGTCTACTGTCGATCAGTTTACTTGCCAATGTCCTATTTATACGGAAGAGATTTGTTGCGCCGATCACATGTAGATGAAATTCATATGCAACCATACTTTGTGATATTAATTGAATAAGGCTCGACATACCCGTGCTAAGGTATTTCAATTAATCACTTCACTAATCGAGATTAGCCATGTATAAATGCTACTTTGAATAGGCATATTTCATTTGCTCGCCTACCTTTGTTAAGGTACCATGTTCACAACATATTAGAAGCGCTTGCAAGGTTCTTACGAAGATACACATTTGTTATTTTGGTGCGGTGCTTTGTATCGATTAGTTTCATTTATTAATGCTGGAACTTCTATTGCTCCAAGACTAATCTATAATAAAATTTTGTGTGCGTTCTCGTTTCTTTGCAATCATGTTGCCGAGCACAAGAGTTTGTAATTCTTGATGAAGAGTATAATGTAAGTTTTCTTTTTATTAGATCACATATAGACTTGAAGGATGAAATGAAACCTTCGAATGCATCCCACTAAAATATTTATGTATGAGAAACAATCATGGTGGCGTACTTGAACCGACATTTCATAATTGTTGAAACCGATACATATATACATTTATTGAATCGCTAAAGTATTTGGAGTTTGCATTTTTATAGGGTAGTTTTGAATTCATTTTATTCATTAAGTAATCATGCTTCTTTTTTCGAAATTTGTAGTATATGCGATTTCTTAATCATAGTCAATTGTTTCAAAAATGTTATTCATCTCTATGATTAATCTTCTTATTTCTACGTGGTGTCGCACATATATAGACTTGATTGAATATAATGATATTCTAAATTCAGTGATAAATACACTTTGCCAATTATATGAACCTCGTATATTATTTCGTTCATTGAGGTGCTTGATTAGGGTAGCTTTCGGTCTTTGCGTAAATGACTTTCTCACTCTTTCGGGTAAATGAAACATGACAGAGTATATGCAGATTCGCCATGGGTAAGTGGGCTATTATTGAACTTGGATTTTGTGTTAGAGACGGTTTTTGGTTTTCTATATCTTTTTTCTCGATTTTTTTTTCTTCGTTGCTCTTTATTTTGGTTGATTAAAATTGATTCATGTTTTGTAAAGATACAAGATGAGTGTTATGGATAATGGAAAGATATATGATGAGTATTATTGGTAAGTTGAAGCTTTAAGATGGTTCGGCGGCTCCCATTGATGTTATGTCATTTTTCAACATAATTTCTTAAATGAACTTTTCACTAGGTACTTTTGAGGAATGTGTTGGATTATGTGGCACATGACTTATCCGACTAATGTAAAACTAAACTTGACTTGGTCCAAGTATGACTTGTCCAACACTAGGCACTTAAGGATTGCAGGTGTCAATTAACAAGATATGTGTTAGTATATTTGAATGACACATGTCGGTGATTAGCTTTGATGGAAAGCTAAAAATTGCTCTTTTATTATCCGAGAGAGAACAATTATTCTCTTGCACTAGTAATGAAGTTCTAAATTTCCATCTCTCATGAACATCAACTAGAATGGTGTGGTAAATAAATATATGGTCCTCTAACTTATCTTCAAGTAATAATCATTTAATCTTATCGAGCATCTTGACTAAAGAGCTAGACAAACACATTGAAGCATTAGGGAGGTAAGGAAATATAGCTATGACTCAAGGTATGTATAATTACATCTTGTAATTTGATTGTGGTAAACATAATGATCCTAGATCCTATAATCTTCACATGAATTGTTTTTTGCTACTATGATTAGATTTTCCAACATGTGGCATCAGAGCCAATTGGATTAATCTTGTTTGCTCATAAAATTGATTTTGAGGTTAATTTAATGGTAGTATATTTAGCCTTTGTGACAAGATGATTGTAACATGATGGTCATATTATGATGTTTTGATCGAAATATGGTATCACCCATTTTATACTTAAAAATGGGTTCTGTTTTACTCCGGTAACTGCCATCATATGATTGATATATATAGTGTAGTTGTAAGGGTAGCATGAAATCTGGATGATCCCTAAACCCACTAAAGAAGATGTACTCCAGGCTCCATTTGGTTGATTGAAAGTAATTATGATTGCTCCTAAATTATTTGAATTTTGAATTTATGTTGGGTGTTAAATGACAAAAAAATGAACAAACCACCATAAACTAAT
>JAJJWW010005114.1:0-27662 GCA_023531295.1 Papaver armeniacum
ATGGGTGAAAACTACTCCTGCGAGAATTTGGTAATTTGGGGTGTGGATGAGGAATGAATTTAAACCTTCAACAAATGCCTTGTAGCGGTGAGTGCTTGTAGATTCGAGAGATCAATGTCACATTGCAAGTCCGGCCTAAACCAGAAATGGCCGTTCCAGACTTGTTTCGGTCACAAAGTGAAGGAGATGGGGTTGATCTTAGGGAGGCGAAGGTGTTGAGATTGTGAAGGTGTTGGCTGCTTATGACTTGTAACGAGAAAGGTGAGCGGGCTTGCGGTTGATGCAAGTTAGCTCGAGAGTGTTTGAATACGGTTTTTGTATTAACACTTGGTTTACGTAAATCGAACTTGTGTTGTTCTCGTTATTCCCTTGTTGTTGGAAAATAGGGCGGAGAACCCATTTCTAAGTCATTGAGCCTCATTCCACGTTTCGTGGGAAGTGGAGGTAGTGGAATGATGGAGTAGTGGAGTTGTGTGTCGGTAAACCACACGACTAGTCTTACCCAGCTTTCTGTTCATCTCTAAGTCGACTTCCTAAACGTTCTTGTGATGGCGCGTTGCCTGGCCATGGCCCCGTAAAACATGGAGACCAATACCCCAGTATGTATCCCCCAATTTGTGACATGATTGATGTCACGGAATGTGGATCGTGGATCCAGGAAGATAGCATGTAATGCTGAATTGAATAAGCTGCGTTATTGAAAGTCGATACTTGTGGAGTATCGTGTGTATTTATGCGAGTCTTGCATTACGGTGTGGTAAAGTGATGGGTAATGACTCTCACTAACCAAATAACTCTGACCCAGGGGTTGTATAACCAAAGTGGTGAAGTCGGACGGATGAGATGATGTTTGAGACACTCATCTGCGGCCAGATTGATGAAATTAGGGTTTTTAAAGAGGTGCGCAAGCATCACTCTTGACTTGGTCGAAACCAAGCATGGGAAGGATTTTGTAGAGGACCGACCATACATGCGTGTTGACGGCATGATGGTGTACACGTCCATGTCTCACCGTCTCATGAAGATGCATCCCCAGGCCACTCAATTTGGACGAGTCAAAGGAGTGGTTGAGGTCGGTTCTTGTGAAATCCTTACGCAAAGGAGTTGGAAACCGCATGACATCCCAAGTTTGGGCGTGCGTTCCAAGACGACCCATCTTGGTCGGTTTTGGTCGATCATACCAGCGTGTAGGTGGTAGACTGAAGTGTTCACACCTATACTGGATTATCCTATGAAAACGTGATCTAAGCCACTGGTCATCCGGTGAAGTTGAGCGGTCGGATCGATTTAGGATTTGGGAGATGTAACCGCGTGAGTTTGGTCGGGCGTTTTTGGATTAGCCGGGCATGGTATGCCTTGGCCGACCGCAAGAGGAGGTAGATGGGCCCACGGTGGTCATGTTTGGTATGGCCAGAGCCTTGGTTAATCCAATCTCGTGACCCTCCGTTCGTGCGGAGAAGATGGGCCAGCGTGATGACGTAGGATCATAATATCGCAACATACAAGGCTCGCGGGATTAATGAACGACGGCGTCGCGAGGGAGTCGCAGGGGGGCTAAAATAAACGACGCAATGAATAACGACAGGCAAAACATAAAGAAAACGTGAGACCTGGCGAGGGTTAAGAAGTGTCGCGAGAGTGAATGTTTGTGCATCTGCGACACTTCGCGAGACATTCCCGAAAATAAAGGGGAGCTTAGTTGTCATCCACTATGTATTACCCTATATAAAGGGTTAAATGAGTCTGTAAGGGGAGATCTTTTTGAAAAATTGTTGGAGCAAGTCATTAGGAGAGAGAAAGTTTAAGAGTGTTTTAACTTCTAAGTGTAATTCTATTTTCCTGTGTAAACACTTCATGAATTCAATCAATAAATATTCTTGATCTTACATCTTTCAATGGATTAATTAAGCAAAATCGAGTAAGGGGTGTAGTGTGGGATTTCCCGCAACTACATATGCGCTAGAAACAGGGACGAATCATTGGTAAAAGAGAGAAGATCGCAATTAAAGTTGTTTAAATCAAGAAAATGAGAAAGGAAAATCTTAAATCGGATGAGACAGACGAAAAAGATATGGCATGCAGCACAGACACAAGAGCAATGATTAGTGAATTTCATGAAAATATCAGAGGAAGAATACACAAACGGGATTTTGAAGGAAAGAAGATTATGGATAGAGAAATGGCATCACCTTTGAAGGATTGGGAAAAGCAGGAGATAACATTCACGGCGGGGGAAATATCCAAAGAAAACTTGGATCACATGTCTCCACTGGTGATTGCAATAAACGCATATAAGGAAGGAGAGAAATCGGAGAATACGATGAAAACATGGGTGATGAATGGAGTTTTAATCGATACAGGGAGTCTGGTGAACATCATGTTCTATCACGCTTACAAAAAGATGGGATATAAAGACGAAGATATGATTTTCGCGGCATACAATATTCAAGGTTTTGGTAAATCCATAACAAAAGTTAAAGGGGAGATAAAAATACGTATTCCGTTAGGAGGAATCGAAACACAGGTGACATTGAGTGTGGTGGATATGGAATCACCGTACAACATGTTACTAGGAAGACCATGGGTACATGCAATAAAAGCTGTGGCGTCGACGCTTCATCAATGTATCAAGTTCCCTACACCAACTGGAATCAGCGAGATCAGAGGGGACGCTGCCAAAGGAAGAATATATTATCAAAATGAAGTAAAGTGTTGCGAGGAACAAGTAAACAAGCGAAAGAACATATCAAAATACCGCAAAAAGATGGCGAGGGCAACTAAGAAAGAAGAAGAGTTCAGAGTTTACATGATAAGAGCAAAAGAAGGAAAAGGCATACCTGGCGAGATCTCGGGAGAAGAAGATGATCTTGCGAAAGGACCAACCCCTATGGGAGAACCGAAGGCCCGATTACGTCGCGCGGAGAACAAACTAAAGAAGTGAATATTGGAACTAAGGAAAAACCCAAGATGCTAAAGATTGGAACTAGCATGGAAGCGAGATGAAGAAAAAAGAAGCGTCGATCATTGCGAGATTATAAAGACATCTTCGCGTGGGATATGGATGAAATGCCTGGTATAGATCCGTCGATCGCCTGTCACAAGTTAGAAATTGATAAAAATGTGAAGCCATTTAAACAAAGAATTAGAAAGATAGCAACAGCATATCACCCTCAGATAGAAGAAGAAGCTGCAGAGAAGATCCTGGATGCAGGAATTATTAGACAAGCAAAATATCCTGAATGGATAGCGAATATGGTTATAGTTCCAAAGAAGAACAAGGGAATACGGATTTGCATTGATTTCACTGACTTAAATAAAGCTTGCCCTAAAGACAGTTTTCCCACTGCGCGAGATATTCCACAACTAGTCGAATCAAAGAATAGGGAATGAAAGAGTATCATCTCGGACGGGTATAAGGGTTACAACCAGATTCCCTCGCCGAGGAAGATCAAGAGCATCTTGCTTTCTTCGCTCCAAGAGGATTATCTTGCTATACTAAAATGCCGTTTGGTTTGCGAAATCTTTGGAGCAACATATCGAGGATGGTAGAAAAGGTATTCGCAGAATGGATACATAAAACACTAGAGGTATACGTAGATGACATGTTAGTAAAAAGTAAAAGGCCAGAAGATCATGTGCGAGACTTGAAAGAAATTTTTGAACAAATGAGGCGTTTCAACATCAAAGTCAATCCAGAAAAATGTACCTTTGGAGTAGCGTCGGGAAAGTTCTTGGGTTACATTATATCAAAGGAAGGAATACATGTTGATCCGGAGAAAGTAAAAGCAGTTCGCGATATGCCGACACCTGCGACAGTAAAGGATGTTCAAAAGCTGAATGGGTTACTAGCATCACTAGGAAGGTTCATCTCGCGGTCATCTGATAAGTGTAAACACTTTTTCAATGTTCTGAAAAAAAGGATCGAAATTTAAGTGGACGGACGAATGTGAAAAGGCTTTGCAAGGGATCAAAGAGCATTTAATGGATATATCCATTATGCGTATGCGAGAACCGGAGAGGAATTATTAATATATCTCGCGACAACATCGCATGCCTTAAGTGCGGTTTTTACTGCGAATGGACGCATGGAGTAGAAAAACCAATCTATTATATCAAAGCAAAACTTTTAATCTTTGCAGTAAAGAAATTATTCGAAGATTGAAAAACTAATCCTGGCGTTAGTCTATGCGTCGTTTAAACTTCGCATATATTTTCAGGCACATACTGTTAAAGTGGTAACAAAGGTACCAATTGAGTCAGTAATGAAAAATTCAAAAAGATCAGGAAGAGTCGAAAGGTGGAATGCTCAAATAAGCCATTACAAACTGAAATATGAAATATTATCTTCAACAAAGTCACAGGTTGTCGCAGACTTTCTCGGCAAATTTCCTTTGGAGGAAGATGAAGCAGTGGATGAAATGATGGATGTAGAAGAAGAGCATGGAGATCCAAAAGACTTGTTAATCGAGGCAGGGCCGGTGGGAAATATTAGTGGATGGATCATCAAATGGAGAAGGTAAAGGAGTGGGAATTGTTGTGATTTCGCCAGAAGGCAATAAGCTAGCTTTTGCTTTTAGATTGGAATTTGAGTCTACTAATAATGAAACGGAGTACGAAGCTATAATACATGCTCTACGATTTGCAATAGAAATGAAACTGGAGAATGTGAGGATTACCAGTGACTCGCAATTGGCGATTTGTCAGATAACAGAGAAGTATGCTACAAATGATCCATCCCTACAGAAATACAGGAAACTTGTAGAAGTGTTGTCAGCACAAATACCAAAAATAAAATGGAGGCATATATCAAGGAGAGATAATAGACTCGCAGACGCTTTTGCCTTTATATCAAGTATGATGACAGACCCAACTGCGAGGAATATCAAAATGCAGACGCTACTGGCGCCATCAATTAATAAAGAGGAAGGACAAGAAGCAGATATAATGATGGTGGAAGATGAAATGCAATGTCGCGAGGAAGACTGGAGAGTGGAACTTCACGCGTACTTAATGAAAGGCGAGGTACCAAGAAATAGATTGGAAGCACACAAGTTAAAAAGCCGGGCAACAAATTATGAATTACGAGATGGCGTGCTTTATCGACGTTCTTTTGAGGGACCCTCGCTTCGATGTCTATCAAGGAAAGAAGGAGAAACCATATTGAAGATCTCTGCATAGTGGGGATGCCGGAAATCACAGCGGCGGGAGATCTTTGGCATATAAGGCAAAGACGCAAGGATATTATTGGCCATATATGCATGAAGACGCGAGAGCAATATCCAGACGCTGCGAAGATTGTCAAAGACACGGGAAGAAGATACATGCACCTGGAGCACCGTTAAATTCTTCGAGAAGTGTGTGGCCTTTTGGAAAATGGGGTTTAGATATTGTGGGACCATTTTTACCGGGAACAGGACAAAGAAGGTACTTAATTGTCGCAACGGACTATTTCACAAAATGGGCAGAGGTGAAAGCGGTACAACACATTCGCGATAAGGATGTTTTTACTTTCATATTTGAAAATATTATATGCAGATTTGGGATCCCCGCACAATTGGTATCTGATAATGGGAAGCAGTTTGAAGGGCAAAATATAGAGTTGCTACTAAATGCATTTCAGATAAGATGTGGAAAATCAACCCCATTATATCCACAAGCTAATGGCCAAGCGGAGGCAACAAACAAAACAATTGCTGATATATTGAAGAAAAAGTTGGAAGGACACAATAGGGGATGGTGCGAACAAGTACCCAATGCAGTATGGGCTTATAATACAACTAGAAGAGAAGCCACAGGAATGACCCCTTTTTGCTTAACTTACGGAGTTGAAGCAGTACTCCCAACAGAGGTCGTGATTCCGACAACCAAAAAAGAGGTCTGGGATAAAAATCTTAGCGCCGGCAACATTCTAATCAAGTTGGATGAATTGGAAGAAAAACGAGAGAAGGCATTGCGACACATGGAGAATTATCGAAGCGGCTAGAGAATATAACAAGCGTGTAAAAATACGTGAGTTCCAACCAGGAGACTTGGTGTTGCGAGAAACCCCAATATATCAACGTGAAAGCGGAGGCAAGTTGGCGAGAAAATGGGATGGACCTTATATCATCAAAGAAGTAGTTGGTACAGGGGCATATAGATTGATAGATCCCGAAGGAAAAGATGTGGGACAAAAATTGGATAGACCATGGAATAGATTATATCTAAAGAAGTATTACCCGTAAAAATGGGAGAGGAAAAATGAATCAAGATGAAGTACTTCTTCGCAAAATGTTTACGACATTCAATAAAATGCAGAGAAAATCCGCGAAGATCTCGCGACAAGAATAACAAGAAGTCATGAATGGTTTAACAAAACAACAAGAGATAATGAATGATTAAATGAATGAATCAGCGAATATCTCGCAAGCAAAATAGCAAATGATGAAGAATGATCGAATAAAAGAATAAATGAATGGGACGAACCTTTATGGCGTACACCCTAGTTCGCGAATAACATTTCGTAAGAGGCAAATGTAAGACCTAAAGTGCGTCATATAAGGGGGTATCTCTCGACATGGCTCAGGGGGAAGGTTACACCGCTCCTGAAGCCTGAGTCATGAAAATTTGGGGCCCATGAAAGCCTATCCGGAAGAGGTACCTTGGATTCCCAACTATATATATAAGGTTATACTGGTTGGGCGACCGAGGGTCTCTTCTTAGGAGTCGGTGTATGCTCAAGGCGCCGAGGTACACGGTTGAGCCGAGTGCCGGGATGGATGAACCTACCCTGGCCATTCTTGGCAAGTCTTGGCATATGTTGCACTCGCCCGAAGAAAACTCCACTTAGGGTGCAGTCTCGTAACCATAAACCATATAGGTATAAGGGATAAGAGGCTGCGAAAACAACTGGTTGTTGTTAAGACCGGATGGGAGGAGCTAGTCTTGTATGGCCGATGTTTCGCCTCCTTGAAGGGGCAACCAGGGAGATGATAAGGGCGACGCTCTCCATTAGGGGGAGTGTCAAAACAGACGCAAATGTCATGAGGCTATGTTTTCGCAAGAAAATTTAGGCTCGTCATATTTGTGCAATGATCCTGCAGAGGCAATAATACTAACGCGAGGGTAAGGCGAGATCAATGGGTCTTTACACGAAAGTGTACGGACGTCTGCGATTTCGTCGCACGACGGCATGCAATGTCATGGGGCTATGTGTTCGCAAGGATATATAGGCCTATCATATTGTCGCAACTAAAACATCTGCGAGAGGCAAAAATACTTGGAAAATGATAAGGCAAGATCAATGGGTCTTTACATGCAAGTGTAAAGACGTCCTGCGATTTTGTCGCGATGAAAGGTGGCAGGGGAAGACCTCTAACTAGGGAGGTCTAACTTGGAAGACCACACAAAATGATAAGGCAAGGTCAATGGGCCTCTGCATGAAAATGTAAAGGCGGCCTGCGACTTTGTCGCAGTGAGAAGAATTAAAATCAAATCCCTGATTGGGATGGATTTACTTAATAAAAGATTCAATGAGCGAACATGCTCGCAAGGTGGTCTTAACTAAGAAAGGAAGAAAGAAATATGGAAATTACTCAATCAAAAGAGTTAAGTCACTCAAACAACAAAGAATTCTAACAAATTACAAAGAGAATTTAACTCTCTACATCCGCATTATCAAATACGAGAGGATGGTTGAGGCTTTTCGCGCCTTTATCGCTTCACATCCGCCGATTGATGGATTTTCTTCAGAAATGTTTTCATCACCTTTGTTCTCGCCAATTGCTGGACTTTCATCAGAAATTTTTCTATTCGGATCTTCATCGACGACTTCCTTGTCAGAGAGATCTTCGCCGCTTTCATAGTCATAATCGCTATCAGGAGGATTAGGGACTTCATCATCACTTACTTCCAGAGGATCAACATGTATAGGATCAAGAGACTTGGACAGCAAAATATTATTCACAAGAACTTCCGCTTTAAGAGGGAATTGGCGAAGCAATGCCTTTTGACGATTCTTACTATCAATGTCCTTACAATAAGACATATAATCAAATCTTCGCTCTGCACGGTCGCGAGAACGAGCAAGAGACGCGGAGAGTAGTCCGTTTTCCTTGCGAATTTTAGAATAATCAGACCTGAGGGTGGAGATAGTGGAGCGAAGCTTTCTCTCAGAGTCTGCATAACAAATACACAAGATCAGAGAAAATTCTTATCGAACATTATTGGCATTTTCAGGGTAATAAAGCATTCATGGAATAAATACATAAATTAAGATAGTCAAATAATTTGACTACCTTCCTTTTGAGAAGTAAGATGTTGAATTAAAGCTGCGAAATTATTCCCCAAGCGATCCATGACATCATCAAATGAATCTCCCACTAAGCCTGTCAATCGAGATCGCAAATTCTTTTCATTGGAAACAAGTATGGAGTTTTCGGTCGCCAGAGTAGAGTTGGATTTTTCTAATTTGACACATTGTTCTTGGAATTGCTTCGCTTTTACACTCAACGTTATTCTACCTTGAATAAGTTTATCTCTCTCGGCAGTAATTTCTTCAAGTTGGTTTTTCAAAGTATGTTTAGCTTGTTCGTGTTCTTCACATAACTTTTGACAAGCATTATACTGCTGCGAGTAGCTCGCCATCTTATTCAACAGAGAACGTTTCTCTTGAGAAAGAGTTCGATTCTCATCTGATAAAGTTTCCAACTCCAAATTAGTTTTAGTCAAAGCATAAGAGAGGCGAGATAAGTCATTACTTAATGAGACTTGCTTTTGCGATAAATCAAAATTCTCTTTAGACAAGTTATTTATTTGATCGGCTGCATAGGTATGAAGATTATCTAAGAGATTATACTGCTCCATCCAAGCATCTCTTTCAACTCGAACTTCTTCAACGATAGACTCCGTCTGATATATCTCCATTATTCGTTTCTGGTTTAATACTTTAAGGACGAGCAAGGGTTTGAGTTGTAAAAAAAAAAAAAAAAAAAAAAAAAAAAAAAAAAAAATGGGGGGATGGTGAGAGCATACCTTTTAATTCTTCATTCTTCTTGCGAAGATTATCACGATCTAGTGAGATACTGAGAAATTTCTGATTTTCAAGGTGGAGGTTATTGCACTTCACAGCCATAACTTGGAGATCATCCTTCAACTTATTAATCTCTTGAACTAAAGGTGCTTGCGAGATCCTCTCAGGACCAAGATGCTTACTTAAAATCTCGCAGACATTCGATTTGACAGGATCAGTAGAAGTCTTTTTGGCATCATTCACGAGATCAGAAAGGACCTTAAAGGCCACATCTATCCCCTCCAGATTTTCCGCAGTTAGAGGAATTTGTTCAAACAAAGAAGACGAGTCGTCCTTTGTCAAAGGAACCTCATGAGAAGAGGAGGTTTCAGGGAGAGAAGTGATTGGAGAAATAGCAGGGATATTGATAGCAGGAGGAGGTATAAGATCGTTTGTAGTAGGACAGTTATAAGGAACTTGGTCTATGAGGAGTTGAGGTATAGAAATATTGTCGTTGGTAATATTACCAGGGGAAGGGGGCACAAAATTATCTTGCGAAGATTTCGCAGCAGGAGATGAAGGTGTGAATGAAGGAAATGGAACGTCGGGAGTAACAGGTTTGGAGTAGCGAGGCCTTTTGGGAGCATGACCAGTAGTTTTATCATCCTACGAATGACAAATTAAATAAGAAACAGAGGCAACAATGTATTGTTGATAAAAAATAAATGTTTCTGGAATACCTTGTCACTTGCAGACTGTCTTTTTGAAGCCATAGATTTTGCTCGCGAAGTGAGCTTTGGTTGTGCGAGGGATTCTTGTTGCGAAGTAGATTTCGATGGCGAGCCCAAAGAAAGAAGAGGGTCCTTCACGATAAACTTATTTCTGGGTTGGTTCTTGCTAAACAACAATGGCAGAAAGAAAACTACAAAGTTAATCATACCAGTATGATTTCAACAAAGAAAGCTAATCTCAAATTTGATCAACCACAAAATCAGCCAGATGTGGCAAAATTAACAAACCTGGACGCCATGAGAGTAACAACTGGTAGGAAATAGTTAAAGTGGTGAAGAAGACGATAAGAGACAACAATAAGCAAACACTTGCAGAACGATGAAGAAGAAGAACACTTGCAGAACGATGAAGAAGAAGAACACTTGCAGACGATGAAGAAGATGAAAAGGAAAAGGAAAATTTTTCACAAGGGATGCTCCTATAAATAGATGGAAAAAATGTTATGACCGGATAACATTAAATGCACCGGTAAAAGAGGTAAATATAGACACGTGTAAGCGGTCATTGCTAAATCCAAGGAAACCTGACGGAAAGAACTTTAGTAAAATCCAAATATACAGTGTATTTCTTGATAGGCGAGGAGAAATTGCGAAATTGATTATTTTCTGTAATTCCCGAGACAAGAAATGGCACTTCGCATATGTATTACAAAGAAGCTTCGGAACTTCACAAAAGAATAGAGGCAAGTACGTACTTTTTAAGAAAAGTATTCTTTCGCTCGTTCCTTCACCAATTGAAACCAAGGAATATGACAACAATGAATTTTTCCTTCAAATCGCTCTTCAAGCAATATTCAAGGAAAAAGAGGCAAGATGTAGGATCATAATATCGCAACATACAAGGCTCGCGGGATTAATGAACGACGGCGTCGCGAGGGAGTCGCAGGGGGGCTAAAATAAACGACGCAATGAATAACGACAGGCAAAACATAAAGAAAACGTGAGACCTGGCGAGGGTTAAGAAGTGTCGCGAGAGTGAATGTTTGTGCATCTGCGACACTTCGCGAGACATTCCCGAAAATAAAGGGGAGCTTAGCTGTCATCCACTATGTATTACCCTATATAAAGGGTTAAATGAGTCTGTAAGAGGGGATCTTTTTGGGAAAACGGTGGAGCAAGTCATTAGGAGAGAGAAAATTTAAGAGTGTTTAACTTCTAAGTGTAAATCTATTTTCCTGTGTAAACACTTCATGAATTCAATCAATAAATATTCTTGATCTTACATCTTTCAATGGATTAATTAGGCAAAATCGAGTAAGGGGTGTAGTGTGGGATTTCATGACTGCACGATCGATCATATCTGGCAAGCTAAGGCCGTGGGTATTCCATACCATGCTTAGGGTGATGGAATTGATCTGTGGTCATCCAATCATGCTTGTGGAGTTGGATGACTGCGATCGAATCATATCCAGAGACCGATACGGTCAAGTCCAGGATGCTCAATCGGGCTAGTATAACACACCGAGAGGGGCTCAATCGGGCTAGTATAACACACCGAGAGGGCTCGGGCTAGTATAACACACCAGAATCAGCCTATACGGGTATTTCGTACATGGTTTCATTATAGTGCTTGGAGGTTCGTGTTACTCGTAAGAGTAACACTCAGTCGTCATGCCACAGCGATAATGATTCATTATAGTGCTTGGAGGTTCGTGTTACTCTGTAAGAGTAACACTATCGTCATGCCACACCGATAATGAGTACGGGAAATACAAGACGATATGAAATTCAAAGGAAGGGATTGTTGCTACATGCTCCGTTCTTGGTGAATTAAGTGAGGAGTATCCGTCACTTATAAACGGCTTTATCTTTTACAAGCGCATGATTTTCTGGTTTTTTTTACAAATTTAACCTTAAACGAAAATCCACCATCAACACCTACATAAGGAAAACAATGGGAGATTAGAAGGTTCATTACTAGCAATCCATTAGTAATATTCAAGATACTAGGTGAAAAGAATTCTTTGGTAACATACCGAAGGCATTTTATAGTATTCCGACGTATCCCGACCGAGCGGTTTTGCATTTGTTGGATCAATATATGTCACAACCTAAGGATCGAACGAAAAGAAAATAAATTAGGTCCAAAAAAGAAAAATTTAATACTATGCCGGTAAGCAGTCTCGGCATGCTCGACCACAATCCCGGCATAGTCGAACTGCACCGAATCAACAGACCAATTTTTAGACGATTCCGGCATTAACAATTTATTTGAAAGCAACGCCGGAAATAGAGGTGTCGGCTTTCTCGTAATCTAATTTACAACACCGGTATAAAGTCCCGGCGTAGACCATAATTATTATACCATGCTTAGGTATTTAGCTTTGGAAAACACTCCTTCCCGTATGTTTTTTGTACGTCTTAGGCATAGTATTGTTAAAATAAAATTGACTAAATGTCGATTGGCGTCTTACGATATAATCGTAGTCTAGAAAAATATATCGGTCTTGTGTTCCAAGGCGTGGTAGTTAATTAATTTTACATGTCGGTATTTAGCTTGAATACACTTCTTCATGTATATTTTTCATGCGATCGAATGGTATACTTATAATTCAACCATGCGGTTGAATATTCCGTAGAATATTCCGTGGTAGGTAAAAAGTAACTTTTGTACTTGGCATAGTTATTTGGTTGCATACTATGCCGTTTTTTAATCTCCAAATGGGGATATCTTGGTCCCGACATGGTCGTAGTATAAATATTATCTTAGGTATTCGTGGTTCCGACATATTATTCATACCGCCACCATGCGGTACCAAGCTTTTACAAGCGGCGAAATAGTGGATCCAAAGAAAAAAAAAAATCAAATTTTCTACCTCTTAATGACTTTACTCGAGTATTGGGAGTGCTTATATGTTGAGCTAGTTTACTCTCTTGGGTTGGTTCTTCATGAAACACTTCATGCTCATAAAATTCATGATCCAAAGGTGTTGGTTCCACAAAAACTTGCAATTGTGAGTTGTTGTCATTGGATGAAGATTCAAGATATGCTCCTTGTTGTAGTTGAGCTAAATATCCAGCAGCAACAATTCTCTCTTCACAATCATCCTCCATTTCCACCTAAATAATTTCCCTCTCAAATTTTCTTTCCCTCTTTCTTGTCACCTCACTCACCCAAACACAAATAATAATACACACTAATCATTTATCAAAAAATCTTATGATTTTACTAATTATTATTAATCACTAATCGGGATTAGTGAGGGGTAGATTAGGAATTACTTAAAATACTTAGATAAGGGGTGACGCTGATTTTATATTTGGATCCAGTTTTTGTCCTTTTCCTATATCCCCCAATTAGTTTTTTTATCCCCCAATTGCGCCTTCTTCAGAAATGCTCAAAAATTTAACTTAGCAATGATAACTAAACTAGCTTGGAGACTATTAATTGAGCCAAAAGATTTATGGGTGTCTCAATTAAAGCCTAGATATTTCAGAAACACTTCTGTTTTCAAGGCTAAAACCCCAACAACTAGTTATTGGATTTGGAAATGTATAAGTAAGGAGGGTATACAACTAGGTGAACAAAACAACATTTGGGAAATAAGAGATGGCAATAGTACTAACATTTGGGATGATAGATGGATACCTAAAATGGAAAACAACCTTAGTAGCTTTAAAACAACTACTAACACTCACTTAACACTTATGAAGGATCTGATTGATCCAATCACTAAGAAGT
This sequence comes from Papaver armeniacum, assembly GCA_023531295.1. Lineage (NCBI taxonomy): Eukaryota > Viridiplantae > Streptophyta > Magnoliopsida > Ranunculales > Papaveraceae > Papaver > Papaver armeniacum. The sequence continues at coordinate 13,463 of JAJJWW010005114.1, forward strand.
GGAATTCAACCTTAATTTTTGAAATGTTCTCTGAACACATTGCTAGGAAGATCAATAATACTAGAATAGCTAGAGACAAACCTGACACTCTTAGATGGTTGCTTACAAAATCTGGTGTTTTTACTGTGAAGTCCATGTATAACAAACTTACTCGAAAGAATCGTGAACCATTATAACTTAAAGATGACCATATTCCTTTTGGAACAACTTATGGAATCTAAATGTGTCCCAAAGAATTAAAAAATTTGCTTGGAATTGTTTACATAGTGCCCTCTCTACAAACCTGAAACTGTCTAAATTTATGGAAGATATTCATCCTAATTGTTCCTTTGGATGTAATGTAGCAGAATCCACAGAGAACACTTATTAATTTTTTTGTCCTTATGCCAAGTCTGTCTGGGCTGCAGAGCCATCCCCCGTGGTTCTCAATTTTGACAGATCAATAACTTTCTTGGATATATGTAAGGCATGGATAGGGAATAAAGATCCAATTATACCCATAGAAATAATATTGAAAAAAGCATGGTTTATTTGGAAGGAAAGATGTAACAGGGCCTTTGAACAAAAACAACAAACTAGTGCTCAATTAGGCTTAGAAATACAAAGATTTTTAGATTTCTGGTATAAGAACAATATTCCATCTAGACAATTACCAACTCGACAAAAACGAGGTTCATAATTGGTCTCTGCCTAGAAGAAACACAATTGAAACTCAATATAGATGTTGCTTGGATTTCTATGGATTTGCCTGCAGGTTTCTCTTTAATTCTTAGGAATGATGCGGGAGACTTTGAGCAAAGGCGAGAGCGGGACCATTCAGCTTTCTACCTGCTCGAAGAAGCGGAAGCCTTAGGATTATTGCAGGGAGCTAATCGGGCGGTTGAAGAGGATTGTCAAACTTTACGAGTGGAAGGTGATTGCAAGAACCTTTTGATTATTTTAATGGGAAAGAATCTCAAATAGCCTGGCAGAATCAGACTATAATGGATGAAGTAAAAAGAAAATTCAATCTTTGTCAAAAAAAATTGGGCTTTTATTTTGTACCAAGAACAACAAACAATTTAGCTGATGTACTGGCAAAGGAAGCCAAGTCTTTTAGGAATATCCTCAACTGGAGGAATGAAGCTCCTTCTTGTATCAACTTTGCTTTAGAAGTAGATAAATCAAATATTAGGGTTGAATCCAATAGCCCAACATTCGATGGCTCTACTCATCTTGATGTAAGGGTTACTAACTCCCTAAGTTAGTCTTTTGGAATGCACTTAACTTACCAAAATATATATATATATATATATATATATATATACTCCTCTGTTTTTGGAAAGAGATACTTTCACTTTTTCATTTAGCCTAAAAATAGGCCAAATTGAAAAAGTGAAAGTATCTCTTTCCGAAAACAGAGGAGTATATTTTTAACCATGAAAAAACTACTTCTCCTTAATTAGGATTAATAATTAGTTTCAATTAGTTAGGTTAATCTAAATTAATTAGGGGTTTATTATTTTAATTTCTTATATATTTATTCTTATTTCTTTTATATTTTTTGTTTTTTTATTCGATTTTTGTGAAATTTCTACCTGCATAAACTTAACAACCGTGAAGGCTTCTCGTTAAGTCAATAATATTGAATATTTTCATTAAAAATCATCATGGTCTGTAAATATGTACAAGGATGACTTAAAAGAGTTGTCATAGTTTAAAAATTAGAACTGTGATGACTTTCCGTAATTAATTTCTGTTTTAAATTTAAAAAATTTATCGTGATACGCGTGCAAATAACAGTCAAGTGGAATGGAAAGCACCCCTCCCACCCACATCAACACAATGGAGGATGGGAAGGAGGAAAGGGAGCTAGGTTTGATAATATCAAACTACCACCTACACCATGCAATCGAGAACAGATCGACGGGTTACTCGAGTAATGGGTCACAAACAAAGAGATCAAACTTCCACCAACGGTGGTGGATGTCAACAAGATGGACAAGAACACCACAAGATATGGTCACTATCATCAACGGCTGGGTCACCCAACGGTCGAATGTTTCACTATCATAAGTATCTTCAGCCGGAAACATGCAGCGGTAGAAATCAAAATAGCCGATCAAACAATCATTCACGACCCCCTCCCTCGAAACTAAGTCATTTTCCATAAATTAGCGTTTGGAGAAAACTATGGGTCGCCCGAAGCCACAGATTAAAACAATGAGGAGCTTAGATCCAAGATCATACTCTATGACAAGCGACGTAAGAGCCTTTGTACGTAAGAACATTTGATGTAACCAACTTATAAAGCAGGCACGTTCATGCTAATATAACAGGTTTTTTGTTGTTATCAATAAAAAAAAACTCTCTTTCAACAAGGCTGTAGTAGCAGGAAATCCCACACTACACACCTTACTCGATTTTACTTAACTAATCCATTAAAAGATATGAGATCAAGAATATTTATTGATTGAGTTCATGAAAATGTTTACACAGGAAGATAGAATTACACTTAGGAATTAAAGCGCTCTTAAACTTTCTCTCTCCTAATGACTTGCCTTACCACTCGAAAGATCCCCCCCATTTACAGACTCACTCGACCCTTTATATAGGGTAATACATAGTGGGTCTTGACTAAAGCTATCCTTTATTTTGGAATGTCTCGCGAAGTGTCGAGTGTACAACTATTCAATCTCGCGACACTTCTTAACCCTTGGATTCCGTGTCTTTTAGCTATTTCGTGTGTCGTTATTTCCCATCGCGTCGTTTATTTTAGTTTCCTGCGACTCCCTCGCGGTACCGTCGTTTATTGATCCCGCGAGTCCTATGTATTGCGATATTATGATCCTACAAAGGCTACAGGTTGTTCCGCGCATCTGGTCGACTACACAAATACAAGGCTACAGGTTGCTCCGTGCATCTGGTCAGTTATATAAAAAACAAGACTATAGGTTGTTCCGCGCATCTGGTCGGCTATACAAATAAAAGGATTCAGGTTGCTCCGCGCATCTGGTCGGGTATATAAATACAAGGCTACAGGTTTCTCCACGCATCTGGTCGGCTATACAAATACAAGGCTACATGTTGCTCCGCGCATCTGGTCGGCTATACAAAACACAAGGCTACAGGTTGCTCTGCATATCTCGGCTATACAAAAAACAAGGCTACAGTTTGCTTCGCGCATCTGGTCAGATGAGGCTGAATATTCCCCATGGTAGGCACAAGCCTCACGTAGGAATAAAGTGTTAGAGCATAGCTCGGTTGAACCCACCAAGCGTTGGTATGTCAAGTTTGGTTGTCATATTTTAGTGAACCAAAACTCATTTAAAGAGTCGCTTGATTATGTACTAGAGTCAACTTCGTATACGTTAGCTTGAAAGTATTAGGATATGAGACATTACAAGTATTGCGAAGACTTGAAGAAGTGAAGAAGTAAGGAGCTACAACCACAACATCATCCTTCCACTTGAGGTTAATGATATTTGGCTTGAACTGTTTCATTCCCTAACGTATCTTTCAAGTCGTGCATATTGAAAACATAACTGTGAATCATGAATGATTACACTCTAGTTAGACGTAGTATTAAGGAATACAATATGAAGTATAACGCTTATCTTTTGAACTTCGTATATGATACATCGGCATAATCGTTTGAATACTAATTTGATTATGTATGGGTATGAGGTGAAGATTTCATCCTAGGAAACAATGTTTTACATTAGTTTAAAGGAAGTAAATTCATGAACTTGTTTCGTGAATCGAAATGGAAATCGCTAGGCTTATTGGTATTGTTATTCATTACATATCTTTTGAACTACCAATATGGGTGATTAGTATAACCGCTTGATAGATGCATTTATGTGTCTAATTTGTCCTCAATGTTTCGTATTGTTAGTACTCGTTTTTGTCCTTATTATGGTGTTTTGTGTGTTTGTAGGTATTTTTTGGAAATAAAGATTGTTGGAAAATTCGGCTCGAAAAGTTGCTCGGAACACCCCCGGATGACATTTTCTATTCGGACTCCCACTTTGGATAAGGGGTAACCCAATTTCTAAAGGGCAACCCATTGCTATTCGCACCCCACAGCTGGTTAGGGGACACCATCTTCACTATTTTGAATTTTGAGAATTGGCGGAAAAAGCTTGGTCACTAATGGCGGAGACTAGGGTTGCGATTTTGAAGTTTTGTTCCGTGAGACTAAATGGCTGTGATTGTTTGGGTAGCTACCATTGGGCCTAACAGGGCTGGTATAGGCCTTTTGTTCGACTAGTTTTGGCTGGATAATCCTAGAGAAGAAATCAGAGCAACACGTTCACCGAAAGAGTTTTTCACGGGATTACTGACGTGATTTGACGATGTCTTTGCTCGTGTTTGGCCACTTGCACCAAGCGTGTAGGAGTTAAATAAGGAAGATTCAGCACTCATTGATAGCGTGAGAAGAGAAGAAAGGGAAGAAAATATTCCCGAGAAGATATTCTTACGGCTCGATTGATGGGAGAATTATACGCATTTATTACGTGATATTTCAATGTTGTTGGGTTATAAATAGAGGATGGTATAGCAGTGAGGGTTATGGAGAGATTAGGGAGAATTTAGAACATCACAGAGTCGAGAAAATCAAGTGGCAGGATACACCATTTTCTGCTGCTGTTGAAGAACACGAAGAACAAAAGACTACCGAGAGGCGATCGTTCATTCTTTGAAGAACATAAGGACGCATAAGGAGTAGCCGTGTTTTTACTGTGACAACGAAAGTTCATTCATATCGTAATTTGTAATAGTTCGGTTTGTAACAAATACAATTGTTACAAACCCGGTTTTTAATAGTTTTTTTCTCCATTTCATCATTTGTACACCTCCTTTGAGCAATAAAAATGAATTTTGAGCGTGTTTCCAACATGATGATGAGCTAATTCTCCACAACCAAGGCGGTGAGGAAGCTATTTACGCATGAATAATTGGTAACTATTTTATTTTCTCTAATTTATAATTAATAATTCACTCAATCACTGCTTTTGCAGAGTATTTAATTGTTTGCATAATTTTCTTCATTAGTTGTGATTCAATTAGATATGTTATGCTTTGTATTAAGATAATCTATGCTTAGGGGATACAATTAATTTTTGAGAATTTGCCTAATTATTTGTGAATTAAGAAATAAGGGACTTAAAAGATAATTAGAGTTTTGGCTTATTTACCATAATTTATTCATGTGTAATAGTGGAATCAGTGTCTTGGTTATTCCTAATATCTTGAAATCAAATTTTGAATTAAGTTTTCTTTATTTTTAAGTTTTATAAGTCTAAAATCTATTGCTTTCACAAGTCTCAACGAACTATTTACTACAACTCAATTGAAAATCACATCAATTTTTGGCGCCGCTGCCGGGGACTTGTCTTTAGGTTAGAGTTTTTAGATTTTTTTTTCTTTTTTAGGTTTTTATTTGTTTTTGTTCTTCTTTACGTTTTTGGGTTTTTGTCTTTTCCTTACAGAATTTGGAATTTGGAGAGAATGAAAATTTTGCCAAAGCTTTTGGTGAATACTTAAAGACTTGGAGTAAAAGGCAAAGCGAAAGGAGTGAAAGAAGAAGATTTTTTTTATTTAAAAAAAAAGAGAAAAAAAAAAACAGAGAGACATTTTTATTTTTTAGATATTATTTTTTAGACTTTCCTTTTCTTTTGCACTTTATTTTTGGACTTTGGACTTTAAAGTTTGGGACATTATTTTTAAAACCCTACGGAAGGGTAGTTTAAATATAAACTGTGTGCAGAGTGGTAGGCCCGAAGATGTGTCTAATAAATTGGCCTACGGGTTATACCGCAAGTGCACGACGTCTATTGGAGACGCGGCAAGTACGGGTCGATCCACAGAGACGAGGGGTGCTTATGTGATCTAAGGCTTGGCTTATTCAACTGATTTCAAGAGTGTAACAAAATATTGTTGGTGTCGAAGCGACTGAAGTTGAAATGTGACACTAAACTAAGGCAAGAATGAATTATAAACAAGCTGTTGCGCTACCAGGGTGGTGAATCCACCTCTAATCTTATGTTAAAGCAACACAATATCTCATTGTGTCATGTACCTTCCTTTGAAGGTCTCAGATGATTAATTACTTAACTAACTCCTTCATTCTCCCCTAGTATAGAGTGTCTTCTCGATTAGTACACTCTATCACAAGATCATTCTAGTGTTAGCTAACTAATTCCTCCTAAGGCAATTGAATCGATATCACTAATGCATTCCTAGTATGGCCTGTCTTTTTATAGTACAAACCATCACAAATTCATTTGATCCAAACAGAATGCAATTACCCATCTCCATTAAGCACAACAAAACCTGATTTTGACATGAGTTACTCAACATAAACATCGGGGTTTCCTCAAACACCCCGGAAATGAAATTAAAACATTACAAAGAACTAAAACTATAAATTGAAACTAAGTGAAGCAGCTAATCTGAGCAAAGTTTCTACACAAACCCCTCATTGTATTTATACATGCCATCATCAAAAAACTCAAAACCCTAATTTATTTTAAAAACAATGAAAGTAAAACAACCCATACCCTCACTCTCTCTCGAATCGCCGAATCACCGCTCTTGTCAATTCGACTTCAACAACTCCCTTGCTTCTCACTGTGGTGAAACCCTAGTTCTAGTTATCTCAAACCTAGCTTCTAGGGTTTGAGAGAGGCTATGATTGAGATGACTAGACCTAGAGAGGGTGGCTGCGATGGGGTTGTTGGTGAGATAGGGTGATGGTGAAGGTGGCTGTGACAGGGGAAGGAGAGATGGTGGCGGAGGTGGTGTTGCAGAGGGTTTGGTCGGGGGAGAGTGGGTGGTTTCTCTGCAGAGGTCGTGGGAAGAGGTGAAGAGAAGAAAGAGAAGATGAGGGTGAAATGGCTAGGTCGATGGGGGTATAGGGTAGGGATTTTGTTGTTGGCGGGCCGGGAAGTTTGATGAGAAGGGCTAGCGAGCGTAGGATCTAGCTGGAGAAATCTCAACGGTCGAGGATGGTAAGCGGTTTTGGAGTGATTCGATGTTGAGACATCAAGAGATGATGTATAGTGATGGAGCGACCGTTGGATGTAGCCGAGGGAGATCTCAATGGCTCGAGTGACGGGCTCGGATCGGGTCATGGGTAGCTCTAGCCCATGTCTTCCTTGTTGGGTTGCAACTTGTTCGCGCGCGGGCTTTGGCTATCTGCTCCATAGATGCTTGACTCCAATTCTTCGCTCCTTGGCTCCTCGGATTCTCCGAGCTTTATTTATTACCTAAAAACACAAAATTAATTAATACAAATATTTATTCTTGAAAACAAAGAAAACACGAATACGGGATAATATCGATTCTTGAGCACAAAAGATGAGTAAATGCCAATAAAAAGGTGTATAAATATGCACTATTTGGCACTCATCAAATACCCCAAACCTGAATTTTACTTGTCCTCAAGTGAAACGAAATTAAGAAATCCTAACTATACCCTGTCAGCAGTCTCTCGAATGCATTTAGCGTATGCACTAAGCCTTTAAACCCCTAGGTGTCCCTAGTGGACGAGTTGTAGTCTCGTGAGGGTTTACAAGAGGTGTACCCACAAAACCTTCTCCAACCCCAGTGTAAAAGAGTCTCAAGCCTCCAAGAAGCTATGAGGACATAGAGTTTCGCATGCTAGTAAATGAAGTTAGAACTATCGAAGAACGCATTCTCATCCTTAAGTGCTTGAGCGAGAAGTAACCATACCATATGAAAAGAATTCGGATTCAATTGTGATCATAAGCCTCAACTTCTCGCCTCACCATTAGGATTTTATGATAATTGCACTCAAAAAGATCGCTTTTTTAGTCTCTCATGTGTACAGCGGGAATAAAAGAGAAATCCCGCACACGTTGTAGGTAAGAAGGATAACCTTCCGAAATAAAATCTGGAGACTCCACAGAAGTGTGGACAAAAAGAATCTTTTCTGATGATCTCTAAGAAAGGAAATCAACCATTAGCAAGGATGGGAGTACTCACTCACCTTCCTCACCCGATCGCAATTAATATCACTCTCTCATAAGAAACCATAGAAACGTCTTTCAATCTTCGGTCTTCAACTGTTGATGACGAACCGAACTTTACAAAAACTTTAATAATAATTTTTTTTTTTTTTTTTTTTTTTTTTTTTTTTTTTTTTTTTTATCTAGCATAGTACATGAAACGAAAATAAACACACAAATTTATTTTTTTTTTTTTTTTTTTTTTTTTTAAGTTACAATAAAACGATAAACTCAATTTTTCACAAACTTCATTAATTATCATCCTATTTTCTTTCTTTTCTTTGTTGCATAAAAACCTTGGACTATCTCAACTTTTCTTTCAATATTCGGTCTACTCAGGTTCTTGTGATGATGTGTTTCTATGGGTCTTCTTTGATTGAGAGAGAGAATGATGCTAACTACAAATCGGTATTTAGAAGGAGTTTTCATCTTTAGACGTCACCCTCATGATTGACAAAATTAGCACTCAAGAGATCAAAAGTAGTCTTGAAAGTGGTGCGAAGTTGGGTAGCTCACCATTCCTACCGGAATTGACGTCGGTGACACACACTCTAAAAGCTTTTCTAGAAAGTCACAAAGAGTGAAGGTCGGTACCTCGCTTGATGTAAAATGGGTAGTCTCCACTATGGGTGATCACAATTCTACTACCGAATATCTAAACAGCACCTAATTCGCCCTCCGGTATGGTTAAATCCAACTTTAACGCTCTAATCAACTAAGGAACCCGATTGTGTTCTCGGCACTTCCAAGTTCTCGTTATTTCTGTCGAGAATCTCTATGTAAACATAGCTAAAAGCATGCTAGTGACTCTAAAATCTCTAAAAGTTGGAGGTTTTTATTTGCAAAAAGTTTTTGAATTTTTTTTTTTTTTTTTTTTTTTTTTTTTTTTTTTAAGAAAAAAGGTGAAATAAAAGACTAAAAACTCTAAATGCAAATGCACCCCCAAACCTAAATTAAACATTGTCCTCAATGTGTCACAGATAGGAAAAATTTGAACAGTCAAGTACCATGAGAACTATGTTTGAAAATAGAAAAGGGAAGAGATTACCGGTATGTTGGCGGGAGCAAGGTTGAGCTTCATTCGTCAAGGCTAGAATCCAATATTCTCAACGGAGATCATATCGGATTAGCATAATATATGTGCAAGAAGACTCAACCGAATCAAGAAAGAAAATTTAACAAGTCTCTTTGGATTATATACAAAAATTCACCATAAACTAACAATCTAAAGAGTTGAGGATCAACCCAATAGAAAATATATACAAACATCTTTGACCTTACACAGATATAACAAGAGAGTGCAAGTAAGGTTGCAGATGTGAAGGAGTTTCCCCCAAACCTAAATTTGTGAACGGGTGTGTTTGTGAGAACAAAATCTTGCAATTTTAAAGGTACATCATGCAAAAGGTCTAACTCAAAATGAGTTTTGCTAATTACAAAAAGTGGACATACATATTCCAAGCTGTGGCTCCTTAAGAGTGTTATACTTTGATGCAAAATAGTCCAAGAGGACTTGGGAAGCACAAAGTTCTAGGCCTAAGTTAGGCATTTTCAGGAAAGTTGGTTTTGCAATGTTGTGACAAACTACACCTAGGTTTGGTGGAGGAGTATCAATTTGTGACTCGGGAGAGAGGTTAGGTACATCTACGTTATTTTCATGTATCAAATCATTTGCACCGTCACACTCTTTCCTAAGGTCGAGTGGGTAAATCATGGTCATTTTCACAGGGCAATTCATCAATTCCCATGTCAAATTCATCGGAGGAGACAACATATTGCGACATGGGCAGGAATCGCACACGTAAAATAATATTATGATCAAAAGAACATTAGTGTCAATGAGAAGATTCATCCTTTCCTAAGTCACAAACAAGTTGTGAAGCATGCTCACATTCACTGAAGAATTTCACAAAACTAAGCTCATAGTTAAGATCACATTTATGAATGTTAGAAGAAGTATCATTCATAGGGTTCTGAAGAGACGCCTAACGTCCTCGAACCAAAGATTCCATCATATTTTCAAAGATGCACATGCTCTTCTAACATATCATATTCATCATCATCATTATCATAGCAAAAATTCATCTCTCCATTCACAATTGTAGCATTTCTAGTGTACTCATTGACCTCTAGATTAGGTTCATATTGGTATATGTTTGTGCAAAGGTTCACTAGAGAAGGGATGCTCGGACATGTTGCTATGTGGATGGTCATGCATTGCATTCATTTCAAGCCTAGCATTTGCTCCATGAGTGTGTCCATTAGTGATTGCAAACTAGGAGTTGGGGGAGTATAAAATTGTTCATCTCCCACTGTGGTGAATGATGCATGTGTGCGGGTTGATTATGGTCCCAATAGTCACTTCTAGACACTTCGTACATTGGATTATCATGGTTTTCCTAGACTTGTCTAAAAGCATGCAAAAAATATAACATTTGTATTCCAGCAGGGTGGTCTAAGCCACCACATAAGGTGCAAGCATGCATTTCATAATGATCTAAAAGTGATGGTTAGGTATGAGAAAATTGTTCATTTTCAACCTGTGGTGGATGATGTATGTGATCATAATGATTAGGTATGTGAGATCGGGGCCACGAGAAGGCCCATAAAATTCCCTAAAGTCACTATGGTATGGGTGTTCATCTTGTGAAAGATGCCCGTAAGCAAGCTCTCTAAGGGATTTGTTTGTTCCATCCCAGATGAGGACCAAAATCCTGACATGGTCTAGCTCTCAAATTGAACTCACAATCTAATTTGGTTTTGGTGGGATTGGTTTGGTTTATTGGGTTTCATTTGGTTTGTTTGGGATTTGTTGTTTGAAGCCCAGGATTTGTGAAACCGCACAGCCCAGGATTTGTGCCTGACCAACTTGTGTGCAGGTTTGGCGTTGAGAGTTGGAGTTGAGTTGGGCTGAGTTTTGGTGTAAACCAGGTTGGGTTCAGTTAGGCACAGCCCGGTGATTGCGGGCTCTGTTAGCCCGATGCTGAACTTAGGTGGGTTTAGTCTATTACACAACCTGATTTGGGTGTGGGCTCTAAGTTCAGAATGGTTAGCCCAGTAAGTGGGCTTTAGTCTATCAGTTGGCAACTCAGGCCAGGTGGGCTCCTTGTTTGAGTTACGCAGAGCCCGGCAGTAGGTAACTCGGCGATGTTGTATGCCACTCACTAACACACAATTTTTGGCAATTTTAAGCACAGAGAAGTGCTTGCTGAGTTCACGGCTTGGCTTTGTGCGCAGCCTAGTTGTTATTCTTTGTTGCACGCCTTGGTTAGTTGCACTGACTTGGTTCACAAATTTAATCGGGTTAATGCACGGCTTGAGTGCACAGATTTGGCAGCTCAAAGATTAAGCTCTACAGGCGGATGTACAGGCTGTGAGTAAACACAATCTCACACAACGGGGTTGACAGACTCGGGGCTAAAAGTAAAACAACACTGGCAGAGCACGGTGCGAAACAACACAAACAAGTTATCTTGGCTCGGGGCTAGAGTGCTCAGGTTTTTTCTCCACGGGGGCTTGCAGAGGTAAGGCTTGCCAAATGGGATATGCACAGCAAGATTGGCAGATTAAAGCTCACTCAAGGTTTCACAGGTCAGGTCTGGAGTGCACGGGTTATGGAGATTGCGGTGTAGATCATGCCAGAGCGCCCACGAGTTTGGTTCAACGGTGGTACCTCAACTTGTAGCTGCAGGGCTAGCAAGGAGTTTCACAGCAGCAACTAGCTCAACGGATGTAATGGTTGACTGGGCTAGCAAGGGGAGTTTCACAGAAGCATGCATTCAAGGTCTACAAAACACTATAGGGCAGATTCATGGTCTACAAAACGCTGATTTTCGAGGCTGGGTTTAAGCATGCATTCGGGTCATATGAGATGGTTATGCTCACCCACAAGATCATACACAGTGCATAGAAATGATTATGCTCACCCCACACAGATTATGCCTACTCACTCAACAGCTCAATCATTTGTCACAAGATCACACAGATTGCTTAAACTTACTTAGCTAACATGGTTCGGCCTAATAGTGGTTTCCAAGTTGTGACCCACCCTCAACAGCTTGAGGGCTGGGGTTTTGGCACAACTTGGCTCACGAGAGGCATGTTACTCTAGAATATGCGGCTCGGGTTATCAAAGATTATGAAAACCAGCTCGGGGGTTAATCTGGCAAGGCAACAAGGTTACCTCGTTTCCACGGCTCATGCGCAAATGTGCCGGGGCGGCAAACAAGCTAGGCAAGCAAAGCAAGTGCCTTGAGTCTTGAGTTTCTCCTTGGTCTAAGCTCAGCCTTGCCACTTGCACCTGTTGGCTTAACAAGCAAATTTCAATCCCAGGAATGTGCAATAAAAATGCAAGTAAAGAGAGAAGAGTAAATGAAAAATGAGAAGAAACTTTAACTAAAATACAACAATACTGAGGCTAGAAGCAAAACTATAAAGTGGGTATGTACAAGGGAGAGAGGGAAATCAATTAAGCAAGAACAAAAATCACAAGGCACGCGCCAAGTCCCCGGCAGCGCGCCAAAAACTTAGTAGGCCCGAAGATGTGTCTAATAAATTGGCCTACGGGTTATACGCAAGTGTCCCCAGCGTCTGGAGACGCGGCAAGTACGGGTCGATCCACAGAGACGAGGGGTGCTTATGTGATCTAAGGCTTGGCTTATTCAACTGATTTCAAGAGTGTAACAAAATATTGTTGGTGTCAAATATTTGAAGTTGAAATGTGACACTAAACTAAGGCAAGAATGAATTATAAACAGTCATTTGCGCTACAGGTGGTGAATCCACCTCTAATCTTATGTTAAAGCAACACAATATCTCATTGTGTCATGTACCTTCCTTTGAAGGTCTCGGATGATTAATTACTTAACTAACTCCTTCATTCTCCCCTAGTATAGAGTGTCTTCCACAGTACACTCTATCACAAGATCCATTCTAGTGTTAGCTAACTAATTCCTCCTAAGGCAATTGAATCGATATCACTAATGCATTCCTAGTATGGCCTGTCTTTTTATAGTACAAACCATCACAAATTCATTTGATCCAAACAGCATGCAATTACCCATCTCCATTAAGCACAACAAAACACAGATTTTGACATGAGTTACTCAACATAAACATCAGGGGTTTCCTCAAACACCCTGGAAATGAAATTAAAACATTACAAAGAACTAAAACTATAAATTGAAACTAAGTGAAGCACTGGCTAGCCCAGGCATAGTTTCTACACAAACCCCTCAGTTGTATTTATACATGCCATCATCAAAAACTCAAAACCCTAATTTATTTTAAAAACAAGAAAGTAAAACAACCCATACCCTCACTTCTCTCCGAATCGCCTCTGCTCTTGTCAATTCAGACTTCAACAACTCCCTTGCTTCGATCAGGAAACCTAGTTCTAGTTATCTCAAACCTAGCTTCTAGGGTTTTGAGAGAAGCTATGATTGAGATGACTAGACCTAGAGCAAAAGTGTACTACTGATGGGGTTGTTGGTGAGATAGGGTGATGGTGAAGGTGGGGTGATGTGGGAAGGAGAGATGGTGGCGGAGGTGGTGTTGCGGAGGGTTTGGTGGGGGAGAGTGGGTGGTTTCTTCTGCAGAGGTCGTGGGAAAGAGGTGAAGAGAAGAAAGAGAAGACGATGGTGAAATGGCTAGGTCGATGGGGGTATAGGGTAGGGTCATTTCTTTATTGTGAGCGGAGCACAAAGGGGTTTGATGAAGGGCCTAGCGAGCGTAGGGATCTCATGGAGAAGATACAACGGTCGAGGATGGTAGCGGTTTTGGAGCGATCTGGTGTTGCACGGAGCATCAAGAGATGATGTATAGTGATGGAGCGACGTTGGATGTAGGCGAGGGAGATCTGATGGCTCAGTGGCGGGCTGGATCAGAGGGTCATGGGTAGCTCTAGCCCATGTCTTCCTTGTTGGTTGCAACCGGATTCGCGCGGCTTTGGCTATCTGCTCCATAGATGCTTGACTCCAATTCTTCGCTCCTTGGCTCCTCGGATTCTCCGAGCTTTATTTATTACCTAAAAACCACAAAAATTAATTAATACAAATATTTATTCTTGAAAACAAAGAAAACATGAGAATCTGGGATAATATCGATTCTTGAGCACAAAAAGATGAGTAAAATGCCAATAAAAAGGTGTATAAATATGCACTATTTGGCACTCATCACGAGAAGGA